>JAKSZP010017536.1:0-73619 GCA_022478985.1 Massospora cicadina
CCTGCCCTTCTTCCACCACTCTGTCCTTGGAATCCCACTGGGGTTTGCACAACTTCCTGACGGGCCCGTACCAAACTCAACTGTCGTTCTACCTGAAAGGCCAAACCCACCTCTTCCTCCAACGTCGCTGCAGGTTTCACCGCCGCCATTGCCAATAATAGATCAGCTTGCAAGTTTTGGCGAAACATGCGTGGAAGCTGAGTCTCAGGTGCCTTTGCTGCTCTTGCCAATGCGCGGAACATCTGTCCATACTCCTCCACTGACTTCTTCCCTTGACCACACTGCAGTAAAGCCGCCCAGGCCGAATCCTGCGTCTCATCTGGACATGCTGCACGATCAATCCATTCCAGACATTCCTCCACTGATACAGGTAACCCTGACTGCTCTTCCAAAAGTTCTCGCACCCAGTTGGACTGCTTTACTGGAAGTGCCAACAGAACCTGACTTAACTGCAAGGCAAATGAATCCTCCCCACCCGCTGCCTTTGTCAAACGTCCCTGAAACTGAACCTGGCTAAACGTCTGGTGGATCAGTTCCAAGTCTTCCAATTTCAAAACCGTGGGAAATCTTCCTTTGTCCTTCCCAGGCCCTACCACTTTCCCACCATTCCGGGACACACACTTCAAAACCCGGTATAATTCATGAAGCAAAAAGGCGGTGGAGAATATCACCATCAAGAGTGTTGCAGTATGGTTATACCACTTTGGAAACACAACTTCTTCTGGCACCTCTTTTGCTTGCCACCACAACGACAGGAAAGTAAATGAGTTCTGTTTAATGTAACGCACTGGCTCCTTCCAATGAGCCACGAATGAGTTGGGCAACAGGATCCATGTTACAGACCATAGGGCTGACAGGGCTCCTGATACTACTCTCCTTGTGCGCGCGCTACAAGATTGGACAAGCACCCCCTGGAAGACAGTTGCAAATATACTTAACCCCAGCAACATGCCTTGACTCCAAGACAAGGTATAAAGGGAGGCAATAGCTCTCCCAAGCTCACTCTCAAAGTCCAATTCTTGTTGATTTAAGCCAAACATGGCTGCAGTTAGGCAATATTTTAAATAAACTCAAACTTTAAATATATGAATTTTAAAGTTCTTTTGTTTAATATTGGCCAAGTTGACAGAAAACAGAACTGAGAAGCCTCCAGCTCCCAGTTCCTTCCCTATATACACATGCTACAAGCTAATATAAAATATAACACAAGCTTATGGTGCTAATCTGACTGATGCTTGGTGTAAACCTTACAGCAGGATCGCGGAATCCTCACTCAATGGTTCTGTGCCAGTTCCAATTTTCAACAGTTCCGCACCAGTTCCATTTCGAATTCCAAACAAACCGTGAAACTTCCAAGCACCTGTTCCATTCCATTCTTGATTCGAATCCAAATTGAATCTCGAAACTCCCCATTTTACCTGATTCTCGTTTTTCCTTGACTTGGACGCCCATCTGGCTCCTTGGCCTCCTTCAAGCTCCTGCCCCTTAGGCGTCCCTGCCAGGACCAACTCCCCCTCCTCCTCCATACATCCAGACACAGCCTGCCCTGTCTTATCAAAGATCAGGGCAATGTGATGCTGAGGATAAACCTCAACCGTCACACTAATGGTCAGAAAATTCGATTTTTGTAGTTTTGAATTATTGAATTTGGTGATGGAAAATTAGTGCTGCGAGTATCAGGTTTATCCATGTCATAGATAAGTGCACCGTTGTGTACATGTGGGCATGTAATGTTTTGTAGTAGGGGTAGCCTTTTTGGTAGTGGATCATATAGTCCTAGGGTGGCCTTTAGTACGCGGAGTTCCACTTACCCTTGTGGTACCTCAGTTGTGTATGGACATTGGTCAGTATCTAAGTTAATCCAGAAGTTCATGTCTCCCATGATAAAAGTGCTTTTTGGAAGATTTAGTTGTGTTAAAGTGGTTAAAAATTCTCTTTGGTCAGGTGCACAGTTTAGTGCATACACACTGGCTATTGTGTGCACTTTGGTGTGCCATGAGAAGGTTACGGCAGGTATGCGGCCATCCAGGAACAAATTTTTGTTGATAAATTTAAAGTTTTGGTTCGCGCATACTATCACCCCACAGTGTTGCAACCAAAACAATATTGTTGGGAGGAGCATGTTTTCCCATGCCTCATCCTCTCCCTGTGGACAGTGGGTTTCCTGCACTGCCAGGATATCCACAGGCGGGTTTTTTAGGAGACTCAACTTCTTGGCCTGGGATGTAAAGGCCTTGAGTCCCACAATGTTCAGCATCCCTATCTCTACTGAGATGCCCGATGCGCCTCAGGAGCAGTTAGAAGGGCCCCCTGGCCCTATTCCCTCACTCACATTACTCTCCAATGCACCTCTGCTGTGGAGAGCATATCCATGAGTAGGTGTTGGGGTGTATTCTGCCCCTTTTGTTGCCGCTGTTTTTGCTCCTCTCTTTGCTTTGCTTGGTTTCAATTTATCATTGTGGTGCACTTGTGTGCTCTTATTGGCCACATTATTTTCTTGCACATTTCATTGTTTTTTTTCAATTGGGTTATGTTCTGCAATTTCAGGGGGTGCGCTGAACCCCAGTTTTGCTGCATTTATTTCCAAATTGGGTTCCGCCAAATTCAATCTGTTCAGATTGGTTGTTTGGTTTTCCATGGGATTTGATTGGTTCATTGATTTGAACTCATCCATGTCTTCCTGTATCTGTTCCAGTGATTTAGATTCCACTGAGGCCTTTGCCTTGGCCGCGGCCAGCTTGCAAGCTTGTTTGCCATTTTTCATTTTTTGGGGAAATTGGGTAAATACTCTTATATTGCCCGTGTCCTCCCCTATGAATGTTTGTGTTGTATCCATGATTTTGGCGTACTCTGAGTCATCTTAGCCCTTTTCTTCCTCAAATAATTCCATTTCTCTCAGGCCTTCTTTTATGGGGCAAGCATGAATCTTGTGCTTAAAGGCCTGGCAGTGGTTGTATATGGGGGGTGCGCTCTCCACTGTTGCGCATAACAGTTGGGATTTTTCCCATTAATGGTGAAGGATGCAATGTGGGGGAATTTTGTGATATCCTCCACTACCTCCTGTTTTGGGGAAATAATTGTGATTGCCTTACCCATGCTAAGGGTCAGCATCAGCTGGAATCTTTGCATCTCAAATTTTTTAATTCTTTTGTAGGCTTCTAAGCCTTCTTGGAGATGTCTTTTTACTACTGTGTGCGCCAGTGTAGTTTGAAGGTAATTGAAAATTATATAAAATATTTTTGGATTCTGTCCAACGTGTGCATTTGGTTGATACCAAATGCTTACCATCGCAAAGGTCAAGATCCACTCTGACCTTTGCTGCTTCATTTGCTTCTTCCATGGTTTCAAACCCAAGGTCTACCCAACCTTTGCAGATACTATGGGTTACTAAGTACACCACATGCGGGAAAAAATTCAAGTTGGACTTCGCCAAACTTTTTACCATATTGTTGGTGTTTTTACGCCCAGGAAAGTCGAATCCCGTGTTCCAGTAATGACAATGGTTGCAGTGGGATACTTCCATGTAACTGCAGTATTTTACCAAAAAATTCATGAAACCCACGGGGTGCACCACCTCAGGTTTTTTGTTTTTACTGATATTTTTGTTTGTACCTGTGCGCTTGGTACCTTTGGGTGGTGTAGGTCTGGGTCCGCTGCCCTTTACCACGTTCACCCAACTCTTTACTTTATTGCTCATACTCATCTCACCTGGTATTGATTATCAAATTGTACTGTTTGAATCGAATCATATTAGTAAAAGTGATAGTAATTGGAAAGAAAAGCTTACAGCCTTATATCTTGACCTGATAATTCCATTCTAATAAGCTATTACAAATTGTTTAAAGAGTTGTCACATTCTTTATATTTTGGGTTAGCAATCATGCAGCTGCTCTCCAAAATTATCTTAAATCATTGAGTTGGTTAAAGGGGGCTAGTTTTTATTGCCAAATAAATACATAAATTATGTAACGCACAGGTTATCCAGTGTGCCATAAATGCATTAGACAACATCAACCATGTAAGAGATCATATTATTGAATGGCCAGCTGATACTAGTCCATGTGTATGTGCAATATGTCTTTATTTTACTTGATAGTCTCTAATCACTATCCCACAACGCTCATCACAACCAACATGTTTTGTCCCCAGGACAACTCTAAGAGGATTCCAAGGTTTACTGAACTCGCTATCAGTACTCATGGCCCAGAATAGTTTGTCAAAATTAATTACAATGAGAAACCCTAATTTTATCATAAGATAGATATTTGAGAAATGAATTTATTTAAGCTGTAGAAGATAAAAAAAGAGCTTTAGAACCCAAATTTCCTCTTAGAATAAATATATTGAGAATTAATTAGGCTTATAATGGAAGAGGCTCCTGAGGAACACCTAAGTCATTGCAAGATGCAATCATTCATTCCTACCCACAACGATTCAATATAACTCTCACTAAAATCTTACAAGCTTTAAATTCAATTTAGCAGCCTCAGTTCCTCAATAATTATATAACCGCACCTTGACCTGTTTGTTCACAGGTATGTATGAAGTCTCCTCCAGGCCTGCATTCCCAGGTAAGCTAAACTCCACCATTCCAGCCTTTTAGCCAGGTTCTTCATTATGAGTTGTAACCTTTTGAATCAGGTTGATGTGACAATCAAGCATCGCTTGACTTATTACAATTTGTTAGTATAAGATACGCAATTATCAAAATGTTGAGTTTTTTGTTGGTTCACAAATGAAAGCATTATGGGCTTTGAGAAAATTTAAAGAGTCTTCCTGATTTTATAGTCATAACAGCAATGAATCTCAGCCTAGGAAAGAAAAATGAGAGTGGAGGCTTTTGATTTGGCTGTCCCAATTCCATCTCAAGACACCAGAAGCTTCAACATAGGAAAGCAACTTAGGGGTGAAGGTGTTGGGTTTAGCGCATTCAAATAAACTGCCAGAGTTGTAAAGGGCTTAGTGAAATAAATTTTTGTTGATCTATTCATACTTTGACAATTATTCACTTTCATCAGTGTACACTGATTCTCTGACTACATCGACTTTATGATTATTGGAATATTCACCATATAGTAAGGATCATATATATAATGGTACAAAGATTTCAGGTTTCTGTTATTCTAATAAAGGAGCATCAAGTGTCCTTAAGCTGCACATCAGTTATATCTTTGTACTGTTATCATCTTAGCTTTATAGGATGGAAGGAAAGATATAGGATGGAGTTACTTTCTTTTTTAATAGCATGTAGTGTATCTTGTCTAGTATTTTGATCATGATTATTATTCTTTCTCTCAAGTATATTACATGTTTAGTATTTATTGTCTTAATGTGATGAATAACTTTACAATGGCAGCCCAGATTGCCCTCTAGTGAGAACCACTTATTGGCTTTGCTGCAGTTTGTGACAAGACAGAAATTATAGGTGGGGTACTTGAAGGTGCCTGGATTGAACAACTTAAGTTTATTGGAATTTATCTTTTTATGCAGGTTCAAAGGGTTTAGAAATTCTTGGATGGCTTTGCACTTTCTGTCAAACAAATTTTTAACGCTTTTTTTATATCAGAGAATTATTCTTTAAACTAAATTAGATATAAGTGGTGAAAACTATTTAATTAAGTACAATACTAGAACTTTAAAACATGATAAGAATCAGGAATATCATGATGGATAGGCACACTTCACATGTGAGGATAAAGTATAATCTTAAATATTAAAAATGATGGCACAGTATAGGTTTGGATATGAAGTAAATTCGAATTTATCTTAGGCTAGACTGAATAAAGATTTGTAACTTTCACATCATTCCACACTGAGCCATTTGCTAACATTCTAGTTAAGCAGTAGAGTATATGACATTAGAAATCCAATGAGATATTGAAGTATAATAGATGGTGAGATGTTAGCAACTGAGGGTATTTGTCAAGGTTTATCTGTCCTAAGGCCACATCTCCTATATCAATAAAATCTAAATTAGATTGGGCAATTGCCCTATATTATAGGTGGGTTAATGTTTAGGTTATATATATTAAATTCACTAAGCTTAAACTTAAATACGATTAGAAATTTCTCTGTGCTTAGCAATTTGTATTATAAAAATTTTGATCCTTGGGCCAATGATGAAGCGATAAGTAATTTAATATTATTATATAAGTTGTATACATAATAAAATTAAGTTAAAAGCTAAAAATAAATCTTCATCCATAATGAGGTAAAACATGACATTGATCTTACATTTTTAATTATTTTTTTACAGGCTTGATGACCACACACTCTCTAACCAACACTCAATCTTCTTCAGATATGCATGTATCCAAAACTTCCCTTTATAATAAAAATCTTAATCCTTAAATGTATTTCCTGCTTTCTTATGACAATAATATGTAATCATACAAAGTAGCAAAGTTTAAAGCACTAAAATCTTTGACCTATATAAATATTAATTTCCTAGCTAAATTGTAGTAAGGTAATCAATGAATCTCCCAATGAACCAATTTCAATCAATATACAATCCCTATATAATGGATACTGCCTTGTTCTATTAGCGAAATAAGTAATTACACCCCATAGTTCCTGCTCAGGTGATGCACAGGTCGTATACCGCCTGTCTGAGGTGGGGGACCATTGCTAATCCTAGCCTCTAGTCTCCAGGTGAGTAAACCCAAAATAGTTTCTTAGTTGTTGTTTGTGTCAATGCCAAACATCAGGTTGAGGTACAAAGGGGCAGAAATAGCCCAGCCTGACTCTAGTCAACAGTGTGACCTGAGTAGAATGCTTTCTCTGGAAACTTTGTCAGCATCTAGCATCAGGTTGAGGTGTAGGGGCACAAGCCCAGACAGCAACTGTCACCTATGAGCCTTATGGAGCACACATCTCTTTAAAAAATTGTTGTAGATCTGGAATCAGTGCCAAGGTGTTCCCAGGTTGGTTTAATCTGCATTTTTATAAATATAAGCTTGGTTTTAAAGCTCAAATCATAATGAATATAGTCAAGTTGACTGAAGTTTAGCTAAATTAAGTGGCACGTGATAGAAAAACTCAAATTGGGCTCAATGGATTATACTCGTTTTATGTGAACTAAAGAGTCATTATTGTTGAAATTTAAATTATTTATTTTAGTCAATATTAGGGGAGAGTTTCCCAGTGGTAGAGTATGGACTCAATGACCACTGCCTCCCAAGTTTGATCTGGGTAGATGAAGTTTGGGTAGGGGACAATATATAACTGTGTGTTGGCATTGTGCACCAATGCTCTAAAATGAAATAATAAATAACAATGCGTTCCATAAAATTCCTCGCCTATTCGAATGCTTCACGTGGAGGTTTACTAGAGTGTATCACCCTTTCCCATTAAATTCAATTTTCATATTTCCCCATTGTTTGATGCGGTATTGTCCCCAGATAAGCCCACCTTTTAAAAAAACTTGTTCAATTATGACACCAATAATTTATCTAAGAACCCAAAACCTCAAAGTTTAATATGTTTAATATTTTATCCAAGTTTAACTAAATAGATACCATTATATTGCAACTACCAAGTATAATAAAATTCATATTACCCTGACATTATAAAGAATTTATGTATAAACTATTGGTTCTTTGCATTACCTCTCACTAAGAGAGAAGCACTGTAGTTTACTGAGAGTTAGCAATACTTTCCAACAGTTATTTAAAGAGCAACCTTTTTGTGGGAGGTGAGGAGAGTACCCTCTGTAAGTGAGGAGTTATATAAAGTACCAATATTTTCTACTGGAGGTCTCCTGGCAAGTTCAAAAGCCTCAGCTGCCATTAGTTTAAATGTCATTCCCATACTTCCCCCTCACCATTGAAGGCCAGGTGAACTAACGTGGAGGGAATTAGAGAAGACGCTGATTGTGACATTATCAACCTATGTCTTGCGGGCTGAAAGGTATCATAGCCCGCCAATACAAGGGTAGACTTAGAATAATGTATGTTACATATATAATGACCAACCAAAGTACAATTGGCTATTACATATTATAACTTAATTTTGCTAATTAAAATATAGAGATTTTAATTGATACCTCGCTGCACACCAGTTCAACTTGATTTTTATTTTCCTGATATTTACTATCACCCCTGCTCTAGCATATAAATATCTGTAAATTTCATCATCATTTACTTTGCTCCTGCACCAGCGTAAACTCATCTTTCATATAATTTTTATAAAACCGATGGCTTATTGCCATCATCTCAATTGTAAGATAGGTCATTTATATATTACTTCAATATCTCATGACATTGCACTAAGCCTTCCTTTTTTCTGGAATTTACTTTATTTGCCATAGGTCCCAAAATTACTATTGCACCATCGGCATTGCAAGCCTCAGAGAGTAAAAAATCTTATACTGACAATTTAGAAGGGGATTTTACATTTTATTTAGATTTCTTTAGGCAATGACAACCCTACAAACCTGTTATGGAGCGTGCTGATAATAATAAGACTGGCCTGGAGCTCAGGGTGGGTGACCACCCTGAACACAACCAGAATACCTGCGGTACACCCATCCATATTGACAGATGAAACAGTAATAAGGCAGCCATGAGCACCAGGTAAAAATTCCAAAATTGGCAATCATCATTACAAAGTGTCCAACGGAATGCTAATATATGCAGTTAAAAGTGATTGTTTTTAGTGTACGTTTTTATTTGAACTTTTAAGGGTAAAATAGGGGGAAATGGAGCGACAACAGAACCTGTTAGGGTCTGCTTCTTTATAAGCTCACAAAACAAATCAGAGAACTAAACAATTGCATATATCATTAGGAATAATTTGTAGTTCATTTCCATAAAATTGGCATCCTGGAATTCTTATGAAGCTGCAATCCTGGCCTGGCCAGATGACTAAAGCTCAAATTTTGCCACCAACTTTTCCTACCAATGTAATTTTGCTTGATGAATTGGCGTCTCTTCATCTGGTTGGTGACTGGGTGCACCCACAGCCAGGCCACATATGGCTGGTCCCATTGAGTCAGGAAGGGTTTTTTGCACCTGTACTAATCAGGGATGGGCTCACTATTAAGAGTGACAAAGGGCCACAGCAGATAGAAATTCCCACGATTAAAATAAATTTAAATGATTTATTTTTGTCAGATTTCAATTTAATTATATTAGTGGGACTCAAAATACTATAATCCTTTTAAAGGGAGAATCACTGCCAACCCCCTGCTGGCGGTACCTCTGGCTGCTGCCATTTCCCCCCACACATCCTGAATCTTTTTCACCAGTTTATAGGTGGTTAGCATGGGGAAAATGACTCAGTTTTCAGGGAATATGTTGTTACCCACCTCTCATCTACTCCATGGGCTAAATCACCCAGGGTGATGAGATAAATGCCCGCAAGCCTTTTCCCCTCTTGATCTGAAACAGGAATACCTCCTGATTGAGCTTCAGGGGTTGCTCCTTATGATTTACACTACCCTTCCCTTTTTTAATAAGTTGAAGCACCCACTGGGAACATGGGCCAACAAAAATTTTTGTGTGCTTTTGGGGAGCTTGATTGCCAAGATGAAGGCAACCTTCTGGGTGTGCAATGTGGAAGGCCTCCACCAACTAGTGGCAATTTGCACAATTTTGGGCACTAACTCATCTGTTTTCATACAAGGAAAATCCGGAGCACGCCACCAGGTACCGCACCAAGTGATGAAAGTGAAAGATGCCAAAAAGCCTGAACCTCTGTCTCCAAAGAGTCTTCAATCACTCCCAGATCAGGATTCATGGGCGGCATGCCTCTTATTGGTGACAACTGGGAAGTGTGAAGAATGGGTGCTTTTTCTAAAGATTGTGAAGAGCCAACCAAAAAGCACCATCACCCAAATCTTCCTCAATCATGTGAGGGCCCAAAAATTTTTAGAGAACTTTTAAAAAAGCACCTATATATGCAGGTAGCATGTATTGAGCATAACTAATAAACCCACCATTATTGCATGAGTTGGAAGATGTGTATGGTATTTAAATCAATTGTAATTGCTGATGGATTTGCTCAGATGCTCCTGGGCCAGGTATTGAGTTCTATGGATTTGTTGCTCATGATCTGACATAGCAGGCACCTCTGGGTAAAGCACATACCAGGGGAGAATGAGGGATTATATCCAACATGAACTTATGAGGCAAAACCTAGTAGATGCAAGGGAGGCATTATTTTATGCAAATTGTGTCAACGGAAGGTCACCTTCCCAAGTATCCTGCGCATTAGTGATGTAACACTGGAGATAATGCTTGAGGTTATGTTTGACCCGCTCCATTTGCCCATCAGACTGAGGATGGTATGTGATGGTTGGCACAGCTTAATTTTCAAGATTTCCAGGAGGGCCATCCAAAAGCGCGCCATATAGTGAGGCCCTCATTCACTTACAATTTCCTGAAGCTACCCAAACATAAAGAAAACATGACGCATGAAGAGGCGGGAAGTTTCCTCGGAGGTAATAGTAGATGAGCAGGTGATATATAGGGAAAACTTATTAAGTGGTCTACCACCATTATAATCACATTAAACCCATTAGAGCTGGGAAGCTAACAATGAAGTTGATATATACTGAGGTTCATGGACCCTCAGCCTGCTGCAGGGGATAAAGAAAGCCAAATTTAACTTGAAAGATCAAATTTAGTTCATTTGTACATTATGCAAATAGTGGTACATGCTGGAATATCCTTGGAAATCCCAGACCAGTTGTATGTCCACTTTTCCAAGTTGAGGCAATTTTTAAACCAGTTGAACCACTGCCAGAGGATCTTAACTGCCAGAATGACTACTTTACAGAATTGAGATGGAACACACATCCTTGAATTCAACTGAATTACTCACTCACCAACTACAATGGGTCTGCTTATGTGTCAGAAGCATCCGCAGGTTTAACAACTCCAGTCCCTTCAAGCAGGCTTTTTACCCGCTAATACCTGAGAGACCAGAGGCACATCCGAGGCTCAATCCACTACCAAAATTGTGGAGGAGCAATGGCTATGATCTGGGCTGACAAAATTACCATGGTTAGCTCCTGCTCATCTGCCTACGCCGGACTCAACACAGAGTTGTGACTCAACAAAACAAGAAGGACATTTAAAACTTATTTATACAAAATAATATTTATAGTTAAAACTGCAGAGGTTGTGATACGTCTGAACCATACAAGGTGCCAGCTTCTGCAGTTTCTGGAATTAAATGAGGGCCTGGCAATCCATCCACATGGTCACTTTATGTTGCGCGCCCTGAAGGAGGTACCACCAGTGCATAAGTGACTATGCTAAAGCAGCTAACTTCTTATTTTAAATGGACCAGGACTGTTCAGATGAAGCGAACTTTCACAAAAAATAGGCAGCTGGATGTTCCAATACATCCTGATCATGGAGCAACACTGCTCCACAGTGGCTGATGATGCGTTGCATGCTATGATGAAAGGATTGGTGGGGTCAGCATGTTTGATAATCATTGGTGCCACAAACATCTCCTTGAGGCGTCAAATGCAGTTTGGAATTTGTCTGTCCATCGGAATAAAGAATTTAACTATCAAGGGATGCAGCGGCGCGGTCAACTGCAAGAGGACAGGGGAGATTTTCTTCAAAAAAATGATGGTGCCCAAGGATCTCCACAATTGCTTCTGGGTGGTGAGGGCGGGACATGCAAGAATGGCCTCAAGCTTGCTGGAAGAAACTGAATAACCGTCCTTCAGGACCAAGTTACTGGGGAAGGTAACCTCATCCCTGAAAAACTCGCACTTAGAGGGTTTCATATAGAGTTTGGCCTTGTACAATGCAGCTAACACCACCTCCAGGTCCTTCTCATGATGGTCGGGAGTGGGGTAATGTATGAAAAAATATTGTATATGCCACCACACAGGTGAACCAAAGGTTGCCAAAAACATCATCAATCATCCGCTGGAAGGTGACTGGGGCATTTTTTAAGCCAAAAGGCATCACGCGGAACTTGAAGATCCCTCTCCAATATGAACTTCTATAAGCCACTCTCGGCCTTCTGCCACCTAAATCTGGTTGAACACATTCATAATATTAAGCTTTAAAAACACCTGGGATCTTGCAAAATCCAGGATAATCCTCTGCTTGAGGGGTATAGGATAGGTATCATGAACAGTAATATTAAGTAGATGATCATAGTCCACGCAGGGGCGCAATGTTTCACTAAACTTCTGGGCAAAAACTATTGGAGAAGTGATAAGTGAGTTTCCATTAAACACCCAGCCTTTTGCAAGCATATAATTTAACCACACATGTAAGGCGTTGTCCTCCTGCTCAGTATAAAAATACAGAGAACACTTGATAAAGGTGACATTTACAGTCAGCCAGAAGTACAGATCATACTCAGAGTGGGAGTAAAAAAGGTTGGCCTTCTCCATATCAAAGATGTCCCTGTACTGGTCAAAGCTAGCAGCAAAATCCGCCAACAACGCATATGGAAGGCGTTGACACAATTGACCCACCACACCCACATAAGAAAAAAGGTATTGATCAACAGAATTTCGCCACTTGCATGCAGATTTTAGAATGACAACAGGTTTGGATACAGGTTAATACTAGCCTGTTGCAGCCTCCATTAACCAACTCCCAGTATAATGGGAAATAACAAACTTAGCACAGTGGTGAACTTTTCACAGAATCCAAACCTATGTATTGAGAATGGTAACAGATGTCGCACTGGGTAACAAGTCATCAAGGCTGACAATTCACTTAAAACTGAGGATCATAATTCCATATTGAGACTGTCATGAAGCTTGTTGATAATAATAAGACTGGCCTGGAACTTAAGGTGGGTGATTGCCCAGACCACCACCCAGGATACCTTGGTACAGCAATCCATATTGATGGATGAAGCAGTTTCTTAACAACTGTGAGCACCATCCAAAGATTTCCATAATTTGTCAATCATCAATACAAAATGTCAGGTGGACTGCTAATATTTGAAGCTAAAATTTGATTCTTTTTTAAAAAAATATATTGGAACTTTAGAAGGGTAAAAAGGAGAAATGGAGCAACAACGGAACCTTTCATTGTCTGTTGCCTTAGAAGCTCACAAAAAAATTAGGGAACTGAAAGATTGCATTCACCGTCAAAAGTGATTTCACAATTTTATTTTGTCAGATCAGTATCCTAGAATTCTTATGACACCAAATTGATCCTGTCTTGTCAGCTGACTCATGCCAAAATTTTGCCATCACCTAAACCTTCTGATGTGATTTCACTTGGTTGATAATCATCACTTCATCCAGTGAGTGACATGGTGTGCCCATGGCCAGGCCACATATGGCTGGTATTATTGAGTCAGGAAGAAATTTGTTGCACCTGTACCTATCAGGGATGTAGTCACAATTAGCTGTGACGAAGGGCACAATGGATGGGAATTCACACGCCCAAAAACAATTTACTTTATATATTTCTTGAGGATTTCAAATCAGTTTATATTGGTAGAACTCAAACCGCTGTATACAACCTTTTGGGAGAGTAGCTGTCAACCCCTGCTTGCGGTGGCCCCTGGCCACCGCCACTCCCCCATACACATCCTAATTATTTCGTACCAACTCATGGGTGGCTAGCATTGAGGAAAATGATGCAATTTTCAGGATGTACGACACAACCCACCTCTTATCTATCACATTGGCTAAATCACCCTGGGTGACGAAAGGAAACGTTTCAGCTTTTTCGCCTAATGGTTCAAAAATGGGAATACCTCTCAAATAAGATTCAGGGGTTGCTCCCCAAGCTTACATAACCCAACCATCACTGGATTCCTTGTGATATTTCAAGGGTTTAAAGACTTTCCTTTTTAGCACTAGTGGTGCCCAACCCAAAAGGGGGATCCGCCACTCATCTGCATTTTCAAATGGGCTAAACAAAAGGATTATCATAGATGAAAAAAAATTCCCAATATGGCACCTCAGCTAACAGCCTAGGAAGCCATATAAGAAGGTGAGGAAGGGGTTCAAAGACTTTCCTTTGTAGTAAAAACCTAAAACAAAGTCAATCCAACTTTATTGTGATCAAAATTATCATCATAAAGATTAATATAATAGTGCATTAGAGCCTGTGACCTAATTAAATACTTATTGTACAGTATAATTGAAACAATGTAATGAATGGTCTCACAAGAATTCAAATTTTAAATCACCATTAAACTTCATCCAAAAGAAGAATAGACTTGTTCTTCAGTAAATTAAGTTATTACCCCAGAGTCCCTGCTCAGGTGGTGCAAGGTTGCATCTCACCTGTATATGGTATATGAGACCATTACATCTTCATGGCCTCTAGTTTCCAGGTGGGGGAACCCAATAATGCTTAGTTGGCATTTCAGTTATGGTTCAACATTGGGCTTAGGTGCTGTGGGTCAGCAATAGCCCAACCTGATCTCTAGTCATCTTTGCAACCAAGTAACATGGTCTCTCTGGCATCTAAGTCAGCATCTAGCATCATGTTGAGGTGCTGGGGTTATACAAGCCCATACTATCCTCTTGTCACCTATGGCAGCCTTTTAGAGCACATGTGTCAGGAAAGCGGCAAATAAAGTTTAGAGTAGCCTTCCAGTCAGGATGCAGAAACACCCAAAAAGCAAGTCAGAATGCCAGAAGCACTGCTGCTGAAATGACGTTTAAATGTGTTGGGAGATAGGTAACCAATGAGCGCCGATGGGCCACAAGCGTAAAGAGCAATTTGGCAAGAAACCAGGATGTTGCTGCCCCAGAGCCTATGGCCTGGGCATGGGAAATTGTGGGACTGGATTGGGTAGTTTGGTTTCCCCATGGGGAACTGGGTATGGCAACATTGGTGAGGTTGTAAATCCTTTCCTGGAGCTGGGATAATTGTGTCCATAAAATTCTGAGATCCTAATGGCAGATTGCCTTAACAATCGGGGAAAGTTCCAGTAAGTTTTTAACACAATAGGCCCAATTGACTGCGGTGGGGACCAAAGTCACTAACATGAATGGAATATCCCAGTTGGTATAAGGCTTGAGATGCCACATTGATGGTGTCACGGGGGTTTGGTAAAGAAAAATAGAACAAATAAAACAAATTAAATCACATTATATTTTTAATAATTTTAAAATTAGTGAATTGACTGACAATTTTTTAGTGTGTTGCAATTTTTTAAATAGCTGATTTATTGGAAAAACTTGGGAACACACGGGAACAGGGTTTTTAAAATTTGACCTAACCTGGCGAACTTTGAGTGGGGGAACTAACTTATTTGAAACTGACTTTAAAAGTGTCAGTGGCAGGACAAGTCATCATCAGTTTTTTTCACAAACGCCCAAATTGCAGATTTGCAGTTTCAGAGATTTGAGAAATGGCATTTCGCCCAACGAGCAATGGGAGCCTCCCAAGGCCATCTCATGTAGGGGCAGTCCCAGGAAGTTGGGAACGGGTTCAGGGCGCCAAACCCACCTTGCACCATTCACTCTGGAATCTGTTTGACCAGACAAGGTTTGCCAGACGAAAATTTCGATTCTACTGGGAAGGGTTCAGCGCTGATGGTTATTTTTTTATAATGACCTGATGCCATTGGCAAGTTTTAATGAAGGTTTGATACTATATGCTTTATTTGCTGAAGGTACATGGCTGTCAGTCTTTGTTGCAGATGGTTTGGTGCTGTTGGGCCTTGATGCTGAAGGCTCATTGCCATCAGCCACATTTGACCCCTTCACCCCATGTGGATGCTGATTCTCCAATAACTTGACACAAATTCCCTTAATTTGCTATACTGATTCATCTGAAGTTGGTACCAGGATAGGTGGCGGAATCTTCAAAGGGTAAGACAAGGCCTACTGCTCGTCCACCACAGGGTTGAGTTCTCCCTTGGAGATGAAAGGGGTATCTGGTTTTCTCAGACCTTTTTTGGATGAGAAAGGAATGCCACCCAGTCCAAGCGGTGGGGACGCTCCGCTGTATTTACAACAGGGCCCTTTGACATATTTTTGGAAACCTGATAGAAGAAATAATGATTTCCCAGGTGAGTGTTGGAAGCTTTTTATATATAACTTGAATTCTGATCTTATATATTAAAATATATCCTAGATTATAAACTGGCATTCTATTGTATTGGGTGACATGTGATAGAGAATTTCAAGTTGGGCTAAATGGAGTTGCAGCCTTAATATGAATAGTATTGTTATATGATTTAGTGGAATCGTTGAAATACACCGTAAGGGATATTTGCATAGGGTTCAGCCCACTGAGTAATGGGACCAATGATATGACAATCGTTGCCTTTGGAAACAACAGAATAAACTTAATTTAATTAAATATGGAGCACTTGTTCCCACTATACTATTTTATTTATTTAATGACACAGCGGATCCTCACTGTTTCGCTCACTCTAAACTGTTAACAACCCCTGCTCTTAATCATCTTGTCTCCCCTATATTGTAGTGACTCCAGATGATACCACTTTCATGGCTTAGTAATTTAATTCGCCATATCTCATTGGTTCAGCAACTCTTCATTTGTTACTTTCATGATTGCCTAATTCGAAACAATTTCCCAACAACCCAATATCACCTCACCTTGAGGCGCTTGAAAGATCATTAATCATATTAAACTTGGAGGATCCTATCCATTCCTTCATAACAACTTAAGGCTAATCGTCCAGTCATAACAGAATCATGACATTACCTCCCTTTGACTGGACAATAAGGCTCCTATTACTTATATGGCTGGAGGAACTTTGCATGCACTCAGTTGAAGATCTGACCACTAGCAGGGTCCTTTATTGTATATGCATCCATACCTGTCTTCTCAATAACTTTGAATGGCCTAATCCAGATACTGTCCAACTTGTGTTTCCGCTCAAACCCATGTTGATCGTGGAATATAACCATGTCTCCATCTTTGAATTGTGCTAGGCCACTTAACCATACCTGATCAGCAGCCTGGTTTTTGATTTTCTTGGATAAGCTGAATGAGTACACTTCAGTTTGTAATTTAATCAGCATATTTGTTAGGGTGGTCAAATAGCAATATGTATTCATTCCACCGGTGTTTTCTACACAAGCATATAGTAGCGCAGGTAAAGTGGGGTGCCATCCATAAAGCAATTAGAATGAGCTTTTCCCCGTGGCAGAATGGTAGCTAATGTTGTAGGCAAACACTGCAGTAGAAAGGAGGGTTGTTCAATCAGAGGGCCTATCTGTAACCAACTTCTGTAGTATGTTAACCAGGGTCCCATTGCCCCGTTCAACCATTCCATTGGACTCAGGGTGATACAGGGTTGGTAGAGCCTCGTGGATGGATATCATTTCATTGAGCTTGGGAAGTACGTGAGAGGTGAAATTAGTACCATTGTCAGTGAGGATAAACTGCAGGCAGCCATGACGCTGAATGATGCATTACATTACAAACTTAGCCATATTAACTTCCCCCAGATCCCGAATGGCTCGCGCCTCAACCCACCTGGTCAAATGGTCAATTTTCCAGGATATACTTGGACCGGTTAGCTCCTGTTGGCATAGGGCCAACAACATCAAGGCAAATAGTATGCCAAGCAAAGTATGGCTTCACTAACTGGTATGAGGTCTTCCAGTGGAATGGCTTTTCCACTTGGCACTGGTGACAGGAGGAGATATATCAAGCACATCGAAGTTCATGCTTTCCCAGTAATACTGAGGCTGTAATAATTCCAACGTATTGCATACAACAAAATGCCCAACTGCCTTATGTGCGCTCATGATAATGTTAGGCCGTGTTGAGGGTAGCAGAAAGTTTACTGTGGAGTTTCTAATCCGCTTGTTCACTTCTCATTCCACTGGAAAGTATTGGCTCACATTTCATTCAACGCCTTGATGACTTGGGGCGGTTCATTATTGTACTTCTGCTGAGCATCTTGTCATACATAATATCGCTTGAATCCGCCGTAACTGCAATAGTTAAGTAGCCTCAATCAGTAATCAGCATTCTGGTGTTTAGCTCCTGGTTGGTGAAGGATCTCAAAGTTGTAACCCTTTAGTTTAAGGGCCCATCAGGCTAGACGATCCTCCAGCTCCTTAAGGTTCTGCAACCAGCATAAGAGGCATGATCCATTACAACTTTAAACTTAACACAATGCAAATATACTCTGAATTGCTTGTATGCATAAATCACTGCTAAGCACTCCCACTTGGTCACAGTATAATTACGTTCATGGCTATTCAGGCTCCAGCTGCAGTACGCCACTGGGTGCTCCTCCCCTTCATCATCTTTTTGGGTTGAATTGCCCCCACAGCGGAAAGAGATGTATCCATCTGTACAATAAATTCCTTTTCGAAATTTGGGTAGAGTAGTACTGGAGCATTGATCAATGCTGTTCAAAGAGTATCAAAGGAGCGTTGACAGTGTTCCGTCCATTAAAACGTGGCATCCTTTTTTAATAACTAAGACAGTGGACCTCCAATACAACTAAAGTTTGGTATGAATAAGTGATAGTAGCCAACCATCCCTAAAAATACTTGTATATCTCACTTACTGCTTGGTGTTGCCATCTTTTGAATGGCCTCCACCTTAGCTGATTGGGGCCTCATCTCTGTTGCATCAACTACAAAACGAGGTACTCTATCTGATCCTTGAAAAAGTGGCATTTCTGAGGTTTTATTTTGATGTTGGCCTCAGCCAACCAGCGTAATACCTCTTCCAAATGGTTAAGTTGCTCATAAAACATGCGGGAGAAAACGTCAATATTGTCAAGGTATACAAGAATGCAGGACAGCTTCAAGTTGCAAGGATAGTGTCCATCGCTCATTGGAAAGTAGCCGGGGCATTACACAGCCCTTGTGGCATATGTGTCGGTTGAAAAAGCCCTTTTGATGTTATAATGGCGAATTTTTCTTGTTCCGCCAGAGTTAACTCAATATGCCAATATCCAGATATCAAATCCATTGCAGAGAAGTAACGCGCTCCTCCCAATAAGTCCAAAAGATCATCAATTTGTGGCAAAGGGTATGAGTCTTTTTTGCAATGCTGTTGAGCTTGAAGTAGTCTATTACTACCCGGTTGGTCCCATCCTTCTTTTTGACAATTAGGACAGGGAAGCTCATGGGCTCTTTGATGGTTTAAGCATTCCTTTCTCTAGCAGTTTATTGATTTCTTCCATGACAACTTCTTCCGCTGCTCTAGATTGGCAGATTGGCTGAGATCTGATGGGGGGATGATCCCTAGTGTCCACTCGATGGATCACTCCCCGCGCACACCCTAAATCATGATCATCAAAAGCAAAGATCTCTTTGTATTTCTGAAATAAGGCTTTAGCTTGATCTCTCTGGCCTTCCGTTTACCCCATTAAATTCTCACGTGGTAAAACTGCCATTACGCCAGACTGTGTTTTGATGGGCAGACCAAATTCATCCAATGAACTGAACTCATGAACTTGCTGGACCTCTTCAACTGGGATGAAATATAAATACGCCACTATTTGGTGTTGGCGGATTTGCATTTGTTTATTCTGAAGATTTACTATCAAGACCTTAATCTCCCCATGTCTCAGAAGTATAATGCCTTGGGCCACGTGGGGCTCAAGCCGTGATTGCTGATAAGGCCCAATGACCTCCCCTATAAAGCCCAGCAAGCACTTCCACCTCTAACTCGGTGTTTATGATTACTTGGTGTCCAGAGGGAATAGATATAGGGCCCGCAGCTCTAAGTGGTAGCCCTTGATATTCATAAATTTGATAAGGAAGGGCCAGGTCTTGCTCTTTAGTCAATGATAGCAAACTAAAACCAGTACATCACCATATGCAAGGTTAATGTGACTCATGTGTACTGAATCCTTTGGCATTCCGCTGGATGTGAAGTGGATTGGGATCCGCTGCCCCATAATTTCAGATGTCTCCGCTGTCATATCAACAACAGCCCCAAAGTGGCGCATAAAAGCGGTTCCAATTAACAAGTCATAGTTATTGTTTGGTAACACTATAGCTGGGGTTACAATGACAATCAACCCAAACTGCAAGGGTAGCGCGCTGTATGCTCCTTCAAAGACTGTGCTTTCTGCGCCTTCATTCCCATACACCATATGATGCTCCACTTTAGGCTTTAATTCCAACTTTATCACCTACTTTGTGGATACTATGTTGATTGGGGAACCCATGTCAATTATTGCACAAACTCAGGTTTTTGCTACAATAGTGTCACAGTAAGTACACTTAGAGTAAGATACATCTGATTGTTTCAAGACATGAACATTTAACGGATCTCTTTTTCCAAGGAAGCTCATAATACCTTTCCCCACTTTAGGGTATTCTTTAACAATAGCGTCCACAGGGAGGGCCATGTTTACCCCTTTCAAGAGAAGCGCATCAGCTAATGGATCTGGTTCATCAGTAGAAAAGTGATTGAACATCTGAAAAGCATAAGGCTTTGGTTGCTCCTGAAAACCTGCTTCCACCATATCCATGAATTGCGTTTGTGTCTGCACATTCACCCCTCCAACAGGTCGCTGATATAAAAAGGCATCATCATACTGAGGAACTTCCGCTGAATGTACAGGAATAGGTTCCAGTGGGACGTTTTGGGTCAGAATATCAGAGGTAGAGAGTCCCATCTCTACTCCGCTCTTCCTTTTCCCTGATTGTACTGCTCCTGCGGTAGGTACTGGACCTGACAATTATGATAACTTCTAGACAGGTGCCCAGAGCGACCGCACAAAAAGCAATTGACCCTATAAGACCTGCGTCCTTGATTGTTGTAAAATGGGCCACCTCAAAGGTTGGGCTGGAATCAAACAGTGTAACCAGGCCCCTCCGATAGGTGAACTGCTGTTGGCAACTGGGTTGGAAGTGAGGCTTGTATTGATAATAAGGCCAGGGGATGCCAACCAAACGCTGAACAGGGAGGGATAATTCCTCCAGGATAAAAAAGGCTAGCAGAGGAGTTGATGGGTTTCCGCTCTATATTGGGTGGAGGGAAGGTAGCGGATAGACAGCGTAGAATTTTAACAAGTTTAAGTAAGAGTATGTCAACATCTAAATATGGAGCCATGGCTTTAAAAAGCTCACGGTTTGGTTTCAGAGTGGAGGTCAACGCTATGCTTATGTCACATTCAGATAAAATCCCTGCCCCAATTAACACATGGGCTTCTGCTAAAATTGATCAGCAAATGCAGTGAGGGTCCCATTATGTTGAATCCCAATGGTTAGAAATTTAGCCTTCTATTGCACCATTTTTGAAGTTCCTCTAAACTACCACAGCACGGTATCCTACACTTTTTGATAGGTAACAAAACTTTTGGGAAGATAGCAAGTACCTTGGTCAGCGCTTCTGACATCCAGGGTGGACATTAATAATTAAACTTTACGCCAATCTGAAGCTCCTTATACTGCAAACTCAAATCATATAAAGAATCTATGGATGTTCCCATCGCAATCAAATGGAGGCAGCTTATCAATACAACACTCTTGTGGAAACTCCTTTTTCCATTTAAGCACAGCGTCCAGGGAAAGCTTGAGTTCTGTATATTCAACGGTTGCAGTGTCTCAGGATGATTCCTTGTCAAAGCAAGCCAGATATGACATGGCCAGTGACTGAAGAGCTTTTTATCAGTTTTTGTGATTGATCAATGGGCCCCCCCTGTAGTGAGCACCACCGTTGTAGATTTGGCGGAATCGTTGAGATATACTGTAAGGGATTTTTGCATAGGGTTCAGCCCACTGAGTAATGGGACCAATGATATGACAATCGTTGCCTTTGGAAACAACAGAAAAAGCTTAATTCAATAAATATGGAGCACTTGCTCCCATTATACTTTATTTAGTAAAATAACATAGTGGATCCTCACTGTTTCGCTCACTCTAAACTGTTAACAACCCCTGCTCTTAATCATCTTGTCTCACCTATATTGTAGCGACTCCAGATGGTACCGCTTTCATGGCTTAGTAATTTAATTAACCATATCTTATTGGTTCTAACAACTCTTCATTCGTTACTTTCATGATCACCTAATTCAAAGAGATTTCCCAACAACCCAATATCATCTCACCTTGAGGCGCTTGAATAATCATTAATCATATTAAACTCGGCAGATCCTATTCATTCTGCCATAATGGGTTAGGGATGATCATCAAGTCATATCAGAATCACAACAAGTATATTGAGGCAAAAATTTTATTAAATTAGTTGTACAATCCTAGTCAGCTCTGCCACACCACCTAGGTTTTCCAAGAGCAAAAAAACAAAGTTTTGATAAAATTTATATTCTATCCAAGATTCCCAAATTAGGCACTATTAGATTAGAAAATACAAATTAAAAGATCCACAACTATCTAGAATTAGACCATAGGTACATACTATTAGGGAGATCACATTTATAAGGTAAACGACAAGACTATGTGTTTCTATCAATTAGGACCTAAAATCAACATTTAGACTGCATTAAAATAACATTATATAATATATGGAAAGTTAAGAAACCTTACCTGAAAATAATTAATATACTTATGAACCTCTATATATAATTAAGTTGAAATGGTTTGAAAGTGGTGACTAGAGTAGTGTCTCAAGAAATTTACAAGAAAAAATCTGTTCTTATATATTCTTTGTTATGAAAAACCCATAGAGATCCTCTAGATGAGGGGCTGGTAGAGATACCTTTTAGAGCAATGATCACCAAATTAAAATTTAGGCCTTTAAAACTATTCTAGAGTATTCTTCATCTGAAGCTTGGCCTTCTCTCTGATGTGAAAGCCTTAACCTCATATAAGTTTCCCTCATAGCTTCACACTATGGTCTTAGTCCTTATTGTCATAGAATCTGCAGATTAAAGTGATACTAAGCTTCCAACCTGGGTGTGTAACAACCCAGTGGAAAGCCCATAATGCCAAGGGCATAGAAGTTCTGAACAGTTGTAGGAGGGATCCCCTATTATTCTGGTGAGGGAAATAGAAGTTAATAAACATATTAAAGGCCCCCATAGCAAACCAAATGGCTGCAATGGGGGCAACCAGGGTCTTGCTGGGGCATCTCCAAGGGTGGGAGAGGCAAGGAAGACGACCAATCCTCTTGAATTTGCAGTTGTTGACCTTTGGCTTCATTTTCCCAACCATTTTGGACTGGTTCATCATAGTAAAAATTCTGAAAATCGTAAAAATTTTCAAAATTTTTGAAATGATGATTGGCTTCATGAATTAAATCGAATCAAATCGCTCTAACCATTGGGAGGCCTTAGGCCTCGTCTTGCATCCATTGAGAGGGTTTCAGGTTGGGCAAAGAATTGGGTGCATCAATAATGTGGTGGATCAATTTTCAAATTAATTTGGGCTGGATTGGCCCTTGGCGGAATGGCCTAGATGGATCAGTGCCTGGTTCCCACCTCACGGTTGTGTGGACAGCATTTCCTCACCTCCCAATGGAGAATTACAATTAGCGGAAAATGCTTCACTATATCCAAAAATTGCGCTGAACCATTAGCAGATTGGCAGGGTGGATTAGGTTGAATTCTCCGATTATTTTGCAGAGTGGGAGGTGGACCTGAAGCTAGTCCTCCAGGTGCCAGATGGTAAACAGGTCGTTGTGAAGAGTTCCTCAGATCTGAAAACTCTTCTGAAGTGGCGGAATCACATTGTAGGCTTGTGGACAATTCTTGAATCATGATCACCATTTGTGGGCCACCAGATTGATGGCTTAGCGGGCTCACTCGATGACCATCAGCCCTAGGATGCAGATCATTGCATACTTTGCTGGGTTAAGTAAAAGTATTGTGAAGAAAGTAGCCCGGCTTGTGGATTAGGTTTTGGAGAAAATATTTTTATTAAACTTAAAAATGAAAATGGATCAACAACTGCTCCTTACAGAGGCAGTTGCCTTATATATGCAAAAAGAGGAAAAGTGGGCCATGGGTACATATTTTCCTGGGCATAAGTAGCGATGTACTCATGGGTACTCAGCCTTGGTTTGGGACTTCATCATCTGGCTTATGCAAAGGTTGCAAAAGCTCTGGTAACATAATCGTTGGATCTGCCAGAGAGGGACCCTCACCAATTCAAACATAAGCAGATTTACTCATATTGAAGGGGCGGCCAAATTGGGTTCCACCATGGTCAATTCTGTTAAATTTTAAAAGATTTTTAAAATTCCTGAAAGCAAATTTTGACTCAGGTTGGCTTTCCCAATCCCAGAATTTCAGATTTCATGTCCCAGACTAGGTTTCCTGACTTGTGAACCCTTTACTGAGTTTTGAGGCCCACTTTCTTCTTTTCCAAGGATGTAAAAAATGGCGGAGTGGGGCTCAGTGGGTAGAGAAGATGCTGGTGAAGGCTTCTGGCCTGTATTACCTCTTTATAGACCTCTTTTATCTTTCAACCAGAGAAGAAGCAGCCAAATGGGGTACTGTGGTGGGTTTTTTGGTGCCAATGCAGTGACTTAACGTTCATCAACTACATGACCCAAGTCCCCTAGTTGAGCCAAGGGCTCCACAGGGGCATTAGATCCCTTCTTCTTCCCTAAAGGGACCTTTTCCTGATCTATCCCAAGAAGTTGGGTCTCTAGACTTACATTATACTATCCTTTTTGAACGGGAAACATTCCTCTTCCTGGTACCTGGACCAGGGCATAATTCTTTTATCTGGTAGGGAGTTTGATGGCCAAAATCATAGTGATTTTCTTGGGTGGATAGGGGCTTCAGGATGTGACTCGTGGAACTCAGCTACTAACTCCTTGCAATTCTCACAATCCTTTGCACTTACCCAACTATTTTCATAGGCTGGATAGCCTTCCCATGCAACCAGACACTGGACTGACCTTCTAGATTTACTTGAGGCCAGTTTTTTCACTTCAGCCTCTTGAGAGTCCCCTACAATAATAGGCTCAGGGGTAGAGGAAGCTCTCCCTTAAAGGGTTATAGTTGAGAGATGTGGAAAACATTGTGTTGTTTCCAATGAGTAGGAAGCTTGATGCGGTATGCACCATTGCCCAAATACTTTTCTACTTCAAAAGGACCAGATCGCTTGCTAGCCAGCTTCCTGGAAGGAACCTTCATATTCAGGTGGCGGGTGTCAAGCATAATAAGTGAGCCTACATAGATGTCATGCCCATGAAGTCGTTTTCTATCAGCAAACTTTTTATAGTCTTCAATGGCTATTAATAAGTATTCTTGGACAAGCTTTTGGGTATCTCAGATCTTGGTGATCCAGTCCTCTGCTTCGGGGACTGCTGAGGTTAAGCGTGCTCCAATCTGGAAATATGGGTTGTAACCCGATGTTGCTTCAAAGGGGTAGAATCCATTGGAAGAGTGTGAGGCATTGTTGTAGGAAAATTGCGCTAAGGAAAAGTCTGTGGCCCAAGTGTCCTGGGTGGCTGAGGAGTGACAAAGTAGGTATTGTTATAACACTTGATTAACTCTCTCAGTTTGCCCATCCAATTATGGGTTATATGCTGTAGAGATTGGCAGGCTTTGATGTTAAGAAGTCCCAGCAAGGCATCCTAAAACCTGTCTGTGAACTGTGGACCACGGTCACTTAAAATTTCCGTCAGGAGTCCAAACATGGAGAAAACATGAGTGACGAAGAGTGCTGCAGTATCTGCCAATGTTATAGTATTGTTGCATGGGATAAACAACGAAAACTTGGTGAATCTATCCACAACCACCATTATGGCATCAAACTCCTTGGACATGGGAAGTTCAATAATTAAGTCAACTAATATTGACGTTCAGGGACCCTCAGCTTGTTGCAAAGGGTAGAGAAGGCCCTTTTTTCCTGTGCAGTCTGATTTAGAGCGTTCACAGGTAACACAGCTTGATACCCATGCTGATAAATTCTTGGAGAGCCAAAGCCAATTGTAGGTTCTTTTAACTAACCCGTCACACCTTTTTGAACCAGGATGACCTAATGTTGGTGGGGTATGATGCTCTTTAAAAAATTGCATGCGCAGGGTAGGTGGGACCCAAATCATATCCCAAAAGAATATTATCCCATCTTTTAAGTGGTACAGGGGCCGTTTGCGCTGCCTAGTCTCCAGGTCATTTACCACTTCAATTTCCTTTGGGCAACATAATTTACCTGTTAAAACGCGTTCGCACATGGGGGTTTCTGTAAATATATCAGTCTATGAAACCATGACAGGGGTGAGGGAGAGGATCATGGTGGAAGGCACCACTGTGGTAAGCTCAGAAAGGTCATCCTCTGGGCCTGGAGCCAAGGAAGAGTTGCGACTCAACATATCTGGCAGCACATTTAGGGGCCCTTTAATGAAATCATACTTGAAGTTAAAGTTTCAAAGATCCATGTATGTGCATGCTTGACGGTGAGCCAGCTTTTGTGGTTTCTGATAATACAATAAATAGTTATGGTCAGTGCATACTGTGACTTCATGCTTTTCTCCCTTAATAAAATATCTCCAATGAGTCAGCGACCATGCCACCGCAGCTAAATCTTTATCATAGATAGCCCATGCTTGTTCTGTGGAGGTGAATTTCCTTGAGAAGTATGCCACTGGATGCTCCCTTCATTTATGATCTTGCAATAGTACCGCTCCCACTGCAACTGCTGAAGCATCACATGCCACAATGAATGGCTTGGATGAGTAAGCATGCCGCAGAAAGGTGCTGACAGAAAAACAGTTTTGATTGCCTCAAAGGCTTGTTGACACTCCTCTGTCCATTTGAAAGGGACGTTCTTCCCTGTCAGTGGGTGGAGGGGTGACGCTAGCTGGGCGAGCGCAGGAGAAAACTTCTTTAGGAAAGTCACAGTGCCCAGGAACTTCTTAGTTGTTTTTTGGGAAGTAGGGTTGGCCAGGACTGAATGGCCTCCAGCTTACAGGGGGACCTCATACCCATCCTTAAGGACCAGGTTCCCTAAGAATGTCACTTCCTCTCAAAAGAATTCACATAAGGATGGTTTGATAAAGAGCCCTGCCTTGAGAAGGGCAGCCATTACAGCCTCCAAATTCCTTGTGTGCTGTTCATGGGTTGGGGAATGGATTGATATCATTGATATAAGCAACAGCGCAGGTAAATCTTAGGTCCCCCAGGACATCATCAATCAAATGGAAAGTTGCTGGTGCGTTCTTCAGTCCAAATGGAATCACCTTTTTTATTTTATTTAGGTAAGCTGACCAGGGGACAGGCATTACTGAAAGAAAGAATGAAATGACATGAAACCCAAACAGGGTCACTCCATCAAAGAAAGTTTTCCACCTCCGGGACTTAAATTTTTCTGGTTATGTCATGAGTAAGGTTTTCGTGTTATTAGACCTACTAACCGCCAATAGCTTTCTTTGGCTGGCACCCCAATCGATGTGGCATCACAACCTTCAGGTTGGAATGACTCGCCTTCCACCCCCTCCAAATGGAATCACCTTGAACTGGAATATCCCGCGTCTTATTCTGATGACTGTGAGCCACTCTTGACCCTCCTTGACCCTCACCCGGTTAAAGGCATTAACCAGGTCCAACTTAGAAAAGATTTAGGATTTAGCAATGGCCTGTGTAATGGTTTGTTCCAAGGGGAGGGGGTATGGATCTGGAACCATCACATTGTTAACTTGTCCATAGTCCACACATGGACGTAGGGTTTCATCCGCCTTCTGGGCAAAGACAACTGGTGAAGCAATGGGGAGGATTTCTTGATAATCCATACTTTGCCCAGCATGTCATCTAGCCATGTTCCCAGCGCCTTGTCTTCTTCCTCTGTGTAAGGGTACAACGGGCAGTTGATCTTGACAAGATTCACTGTTAGCTGAAAGGCAAGATCATATTCTGAATGGGGAGGAAGTCAAGTTGCAAGTCTCATGTCAAAGACATCCTTATAGGGGGCTAGAAAGTCCGGAAAATCTTGGGGGAGGTCCAAAGGGGGCAGCTCAGAGGAAGAAACTGAGCTGAGTGAGGGCTCTGTTGTGAGAGTTTCAATTAGTGGGAATTCCCCATTACATCTCTTATTAGTGAAGGACAAAGAGTTAGGTTCCAGATTGATGTTCACCTGTTAGTGACGCCACCACCCTATCCCCATGATGACAGGGTATAGTAAATCAGGTACCGCTGAAAAGTGATCGCAGAAGCCAAATTTGTGTATAAAGAACTGCACTGGACGTTGGATAGTATGGAAGGTCATAGGTTTAGATGAAGCGCCTAATATAGAAGGAGCAAGCACCGTGTCCAGGTCCAGAGAGTGTTCCACTCTTAAATCTTTAAAATTTATCGCTGCTCCAGTATCCAGGAGAGCTTGTACTGTGACCTTCCGTACTCCTACTCTGAAATTAATGGGAAACAGGAAATAAGCTTGGTCCTCTTTATTGGGCATGGAAAGAGTGAGGTCAGCGGAAGGTGGGGTGGGTCCCATAATGAGAAGTGGTTCTTTGGTATCCAGTAAGCTACTCTGCCTCTCATAGGATCCCTCTGTGAGGTTCTTCTGGTCCCCATGCAGGATTGGATTGGATGGGTCTACCGTTATGCCATTGTACATCACTGTTGAGGGGAAGGACTTTCATGGTTACATATGGTTGGTGAGGCTGACTCAGTGAGAAAAGAACTAGGCCCAGTGGTA
Organism: Massospora cicadina; assembly: GCA_022478985.1. Lineage (NCBI taxonomy): Eukaryota > Fungi > Entomophthoromycota > Entomophthoromycetes > Entomophthorales > Entomophthoraceae > Massospora > Massospora cicadina. The sequence goes on from JAKSZP010017536.1 coordinate 28,457, forward strand.
TTCGAATCATTTTTCCTTATTAGACTCAACATGGGCTTCCACCTGAGCCCATTTGGGTGGGCGTTAGGATCGGATTACTGGGGTCCAATGTCACACTCAACTCCTCATCCGCAGAGAAGGGAAAGGGACTCACCACTGGTGGTATGTTACTCTTCAAAGTAACCTGCGGGTAGGGAGCTACCACTGCAACCCCATAGGAGCGCTTCCCTGGACCCTTGTTCCCTGCGGAAGTAGGAGCGGGTGGTTTGGACTGGACTGAACTAGCTGGGAGGGTGTTTGCAGATGGATGAGATGTCATTACTGCCACTGATGGTATGCTTGTGTGGAGGGGTTTTGCCCCCACTGAATAAACTAAGGTAAATGCAGCTTCCATGGATACTGGGAGAGGATCCCATGCGCATTGCTAGCTGAAGAGATTTCCAAGGCTGCTCTGAAAGCTGCCACAGTAATGTCCATTGGAATCCGAGTCAAAGGTACTAGTGCCAGGAAGGCCTCTATCAGTGATGGCAAGTCAGGGACCTTCTGGTGGAGGGTAAAGAGACGGTAGAGGCGGGATGCTCTAGATTCTGATGCTTGGACCTCATTAAATACTAAGCTCAATAAAAGAGTGTGGTTCCCCAGTTTGGTTGTAGCCCATAAGACTCCTCTGACCCAGAGGCGTGCTTCCCCATCAAGAGCATCTAAGAAAGCCACACTTCTCTGTGCATTGGTGGGAGTGTGAATTTAGACCCCCCAGCTGCAAAGCGTGCATAAAGCTCTTCTAGAGCATCTACAACTGTTCTGCTACTTCAGGTGATAGGACTGGAGGATTACCATTGTTACTACACTTTCCAAAGGTGCAGTCTGGTTTGCTGGTGCTGGATGGATGTTATCCCAGGTTAAAAGAAGTTTTTGCTTTCCTTGAAGAAGGAGATGAGTGACCAGCAAGAGAAGACTAAGTCACATAGGGAATGCAAATTCATGGTGATTAAATAAGCTACTGCTATACCTGATCCCATGAGGAGGGCGGAAAGTGCTGAAGTTATTGGTTGGTCCATTATGTCATGGAATTTGCTGATTAAACTAATACTGGGCTTCCAATCTGGGTGTATAACAACCCAGTGGAAAGCCCAGAAAGCCAAGGGCATATAAGTTCTTAACAGTTTTAGGATGGTTCCCTATTATTCTGGTTAGGGAAATAGAAGTTAATATACATACCAAATCCCCCATAGCAAACCAAATGGCTGCAATGGGGGCAACCAGGGTCTTGCTGGGGAATCTCCAAGGGTGGGAGAGGCAAGGAAGATGACCAATCATCTTGAATTTGCAGTTGTTGACCTTTTGCTTCAATTTCCCAGCCATTTTGGACTGGTTCATCATAGTAAAAATTCTGAAAATCATTAAAATTTTCAAAAATTTTGAATTGATGATTGGCTTCACAAATCAAATCATATCAAATTGCTCCAACCAGTGGGAGGCCTTGCCTCGTCTTGCATCTATTAAGAGGTTTTGGGTTGGGTAGAGAGGTTGGGTGCATCACCAACATGGCGGATAGATTTTTCAAATTGATTTGGGCCATATTGGCCCTCAGCGGAATGGCCTGGATGGATCAGTGCCTGGTTCCCACCTTGCGGTTGTGTAGATGGTGTTTCCTCACCTTCAAATGGAGAGTTGTGGTTAGCAGAGATGGCCCCACTCTGCCCAAATTGCGCTGAACCACTAGCAGATTGGTGAGGCGGATTAGGTTGAATTCTCTGATTATTTCGCAGAGTGGTAGGCAGATCTGAAGCTGGTCTGCCAGATGCCAAATGGTAAACGGTCATTGTGAAGAGTTCAGCAGATCTGAAAACACTTCTGAAGCAGAAGATTGACATCATAGGCTTGTGGCATATTATTGGATCGCAATCACCATTTGGTGGGCCACCAGATTATTGGCTTGGAGGTCCCAATCAATGACCATCAGCCCTAGGATGCAGATTGCTGCATACTTTGCTGGGTTGAGTAAAAGCATCATGAAGAAAGCGGTGGAGCTTATGGAGTAGGTTTTGGAGGGAATAGTTTTATTAAACTTAAAAGTGAAAATAGATCAACAACTGCTCCTTACAGAGGCAGTTGCCTTATATATGCAAAAAGAGGAAAAGTGGGCCATGGGTACATTTTTTCCTGGGCAGCAGTAGCGATGTACTCATGGGTACTCAGCCTTGGTTTGGGGCTTCATCATCTGGTTTATGCAAAGGTCGCAAAAGCTCTGGCAACATAATTGTTGGATCCACTAAGGAGGGACCTTCACTGATCCAAACATAAACAGATTTACTTGGATTGAAGGGGCGGCCAAATTTGGGTTCCACCAGGGTCAATTATGACGAATTTTTAAAAGATTTTTAAAATTTCCTGAAAGCAAATTACTGACGCAGATTGGCTTTCCCAAAGCCAGAATTTTGGATTCCATGTCCTGAACCAGGTTTCCTGACTCAGGAACACTTTCCTGAGCTTTGTGGCGCATTTTCTTCTTTTCCAAGGATGTAAAAGATGGCGGAGTGGGGCTCAGTGGGAGGTGAAGATGCCGTTGAAGGCTTTAGGCCTGTATTACCTCTTTACAGACCTCTTTTATCCTTTCAACCAGAGAAGAATCATCCAAATTGGGTACTGTGGTGGGGGTTTTGGTGCCAATGCAGTGACCCAACGTTCATCAACTACATGACCCAAGTCCCCCAGTTGAGCCAAGGGCTCCACGGGGGCATTAGATCCCTTCTTCTTCCCTAAAGGGACCTTTTCCTGATCTATCCCAAGAATTTGGGTCTCTAGACTTACACTTATCAGATACTTAAGGACTCTGGATTTCAAAGAAAGCTCTGATTGGAGCCCTAAACTCTTATCATGAAGCTTTCAGCAAGTAATTCTGAATCAGTCTACCAATATCTGAATTGTGTGGATATAAATCACACTTTTCTTTTTTTAAGTAAAAGGCACTAAAAATCTAATAATACAAGGATTTTCACTGACGACCTCATATAAAAGCTGGAATGACTGAAAAAAATGAATTGACCAGCTGAAAAACTTTATATATCACTATAATGAGACATTATTTTGAAGAGTCAGGAGGGATTGCTACAAGGTAGTCAGATACTTTGAAATACATAATTAAAGACCCAGAATCATATTGTGTATAGTTAGTAAGCTAAGTTAGTGGTAGATAAATAATTCTACTCTAAGAACTATTATAAAAAATGTTCAATAGCTAAGGCTATCTTGCTTAGATTAAAAGTAAATTCTCTAAAGCTTTTTTAGATTATTGAAAAACTATATATCATCATAAAAGAGAACTCCTGGTTTTTTGTACAAAACAATACTTTAAAACCTGTAAACACATATTACTAAAACAGGGTGACTTTGTATAGGAGCACTAAGTAATACACCCCTTTATATCAGCCATTTTCACAAACCTAATACTGTTACACCTTAATTAAAAGATATGCCCAGTCTTAGTAAAGGGCATCATAGCAGCTAAATTCTTTTCTATTGGTATAGGAATTTAGACATCCATATTCTTAACCTTTTCAAAGCAGTTTGATATAATAAGGTTAATTTGTACAATTACCTTAAAAAGAAAATGTACAAGGAAGGTGTTATGCAATTTTAAAAGAAAAAATCTCACAGAGTTAGTTGAACTGGCTAAGACTGACTATCTTCATTTCTAATGATAAAGATATGCTAGATGGTGGTAGCTAACCTACCCTAGACAGAAATGGCAGTTGATTACAAGCAAATAATGCAACTAGGTTTCAGTAATCAGTAATGCATTTAATAAGAGGTAAATTTAGCATTTTTTGACAAGATCAATCAATTTTAAGATATATGAGTGAGCAGCCTAAAAGAGCCTAATGCTAAAAATAGTTTCTGCCTAGGATGTAAAAAGATCATTGCCATTTATTAAGATTTTCTATATCGTTAGCTCAATCTCTTTTCTCTAAGTTTCAAGATAATAAGTCTTATAGTTTTAAATATAATATCAATTATGTAGTAGCTTTATGTAGCCATCAAACAAGAAACTCAATATTGTTACGATTTCTGTAGTCAACCTCAGCATGATAACTTCTTATCGTTTTTTACCTCATATAACTTTTTGAATCTGTATTTTACCCTTATAATAAACTCATCAGTGGAGTTATAAATTGCTTACTTATAAGCTAATCCACGTTGGAAAAATTTTAAATATAGCAACTTTCAGTACCAGCTTGGGAAGATGCTTTCTAACAAGTTTAACCTTAATTAAGAGCCTCCACACCTTACTTTGCATCCCGCCGTTCAGCTTGGTACTACTCAGGTAAAAGTTAAGTTGAAGTGATTTAATATACTCAACTAAGCTTTAATATGTATGCAAAGAAATAAGCTATATTTGCGAATTTGGGAATCCCATATAAAGTGTAGTATATATAACTTCTAAACAGTATATTTACCTATTACGCCATCCATCATTGACAGTTAGTTCTCAGTCATTCTTACCACCTGCCTGTTGCTGTTACTGTACAAAATTTTTCAGTGACTACTGAAAGCCTCAAAGTCATGGCTTACATCAAATGTGATTACAGAACAGATAGTATAAAAAGAGCACTTAGATAATCCAAACGTGTTCATCTTTAACCCATAATTTTTCTTCATCGCCTTACTTTTCTGGTAGCAAAAAAAGACCAAGTATCTTGCAGCAAGTTATCTGAAAAAATATGTATTAAGCTTTGAACTGAACACACCAGCATTAGAATTTAAAGCTTTGCAAAAATTCAATCTACACATATCCTAAAATGAGGCAATGAGGCACAGAGGCTTAAATATAAACTAAAACTAATGAATATGAAATCTGTTGATTTGGAAATTTAGCAAACTGGAGGACAATTATCAATTAATAGGTATGTTGGGATTGATAGGATTTGTGATAGAATGAATGAGAATCAATTGGCGGATACTCCACAATCTGTTCAATAATTACCATTGAGGCAATACCCATCATAATCACCATGAGTGATAGCCATCCAGACAAACCGTTGAAGGCTCAAATCCCTTCTAAATCCGCTGGACTGGTAGCTAAAGATCTTTCCAGTTGGGGTTTGACTAAAACCTGTCAAATCAAATGGGTAATATAGTGTCCCCTAGAATCAGATGCATTCTTCCAGTTTGTTCCAGAAACCTCTGTACAACAAACAATCCTGAACTCTCACTAAACTATAAAGTCCTAAATCTCTAAAATAAAGGGATCCTCATCTTTGTTCACAAATTTTGCCTAGTTGATACTAGAGATTTTGCCTGCCTAATAGCAGATATTTGCCTTACCAGAAGTTACTTTTCTGGCAAGAGATTTAACCTAAAGACAAAAGTCTACTAGGTGAATTGGCTAAAGCTAACAGCGACTTGTAGTTGCGTAGCCTTTGAAGGGCTCAGCCTTAATTTTTAAACTAAAACTCAACACCGGTGCTCTCTGCCATGTCCCTTTTGAGGCTACCTAGTGAAGACATATTACATGTCCACTATCCCACCAACCGCAGGCCTTACATAAAATAGAGGAAATTATGCTTTTGACTAGTGAACCATCTTCTGATGGGAACTACAAAGCTAAATTAGCGCCCTCAAACAACAACTGCTGAAGGTGGTTTGAGGAGCATGGATAAGCATTGAAGGGATTTCAATGATAATGACCTGAAGATAATTCCTTGTACAGTCAAATTGTTGCTCTGTCTGACAAAGTGGTGAGCCAGTTGACCGAGATTGAGATTCTCCACTGACTCTTAGATACCAAAGCCTCACTTGATCATGTTAACACTTGTTACACCCGCCTTCAGGATGATATGGATGACTTCTGCTATCAGGTTGACAAAGCTATCCCTCCAACTTGCCTAGGCACCATGGAGTCAAGTGAAGCTGGGTGGTCCCCTCCTCCTCTATCCATGTTCTCCCTGAACCTATTGGATATCTAACCACCTGTTATAATTTTGGTGATACTTAGAAGATATGGCGAAGGGTTTTGATCAGGGTCGAGCCCACTGAGCAATAGGGCAGATGAAATGTAGATTGTCAGTCCTCAGAACACACTTAAAATAAATATAATATAATAAATAGGAGCAATTGCCCCAACGACACTCTTTATTTTAACGTAATATTTTCAGCAGATGCTAGCTGCTCCGCTCTCTCTTCCTTCCTAACAATCTTTTTGTTTCAATCTTCTTTTCTTACTTATATATCAGAGACTTCATTTGATACTGACCCTTTTGCTTAAATTATTTATTCCGCTGTACTCTCATAAGTTCTGGCAGAGTTTACTTTTATTAAATTCATAATTGCCTTCGTTAAAGGTGATCCAATCATTACTTGTTGTATATCAACATCGTCTTATCATCTGATTTGGAGGTGATCCACTAAATATCTGTTTGAGGCTTAGTATTGCCCTATCACTTTATGTTAAGGCGATCTTCATCCATGATAAAAATTACTCAGTTCAGCCAATCTCACACATTCCGCCATAACGACCTAGGGCTTATGGTTCAGTCATCTCAGGATCACAACGCCACCATTAAAGAAAATCCATACCTGGGACTGAACTCATTCAGTCCTATATCTATATATATGAAAATGGGATGGAGCATGTGAAAGTTCGTCAGAAATGCCAGCAAATGCAAACCTGTCTTGACTGTAAGTCCCAAGTGATCATAATGTTGTACTTCAAGGAGTGTGCTACTTGGGCTGAGTTAAGAAACTCCTTTATTGAAGAGAGCAGGAGTAGCATATCTCTGTCCAATTGTTAACTGGCGTTCATGCGGATCCTCCCCAAATGTGGCAAAACAAATGTCAAGTTTGCTGAGTGATTTATCATGAAGCTTAAGCCCTCACATCCTGTTATTGAGTTAACTTAGACAATGCCACCACCGCCATCCTCTTCACGTTCCAACATAGTGAGACTTTTGTGCTACATCTCCTGAATGTGAAAAAGCTATTCCAATCTATCATTGATATTGAGGAAACCATTATGGAGTTTCCTGGGCCAGAGGGGCGTCAAACAACTCACCAGGGGAATTGGCTCCACATTCATGCAGTAGGACCACTCCAGAGATCTAAATCCCGCTGAGATCTGTGATCCTATTGTGTGTACTTTGGCCAACAGGAGGCTACTTGTTTGAAGAAAAGGGTGATGATGTGGTAAAGGAGGAATCAGCTTAGGGCGTGAGGCACCCTCTGCTAATTTACGCTGCACCTCAGCCCATGTCCCCAGTTGTTTCCAGCGCTGAATGTTGTGCCCTACCCCCACCTGACAAGGTGGATATCTCCAATTTGACAGTTAACAATAAAAGTCTAAACTCCTACTACTCTACTCCTCCTGGACTCCTTCCACCCAGAGATTTTATATACTCAATTCCCCGTTTCAGAACTTAAGTTACCCATGTCAAAGTAACTGTCCATGAGGTGAAGATTCTTGATATAGTTGATACCATATTGCGAGTTAACATAATTTTCTCTTGACTGGTAAAGAGAATACAAGTTGCGCCAGATCAAGACCCCACCAGGATTTTAAAAGTGCTGGGCCCCAGTGGACCCAATCCATGGATGTTTATTCCGCCCTGCCACACCAGTTTAGATTACTGGTGGTAACAGCCTCAGCTGTCAAACTAGAGAATGACATTTATGACCTCCTCATAGGCACCCAACTCCATGTTGAATTTGACACCAAGATCAGTAATAAAGATTTGTATTACTCTATCTTAGGATATAGCATCCCTGTAGTGGTTAGAGATGCTCCTAAAGAGAAGGTAAAGAGGAAACCTAGGGAATATTTATTGAGGCATCCAAGCTTCCTTGAATGATTATAATGCAGAGTGATTGGACCCAAGACAAAACTGCCTCCTTCTAGTGCAGAGGCTCAGGAAGGAATGGCTGTGTACTCCAATCATCAGGTAATTATCCCCCCCAAAATTGCAGATACTAGTGGGCATGGGAAACCAAGTTACAGATACTGGACTATTTTCTAAAGATTATGGAGACCTTAATATGACATTTCCTAAGCCTTTTACCTTCCTGGTAGTGCTGGACTCTGATTATCAGGGCCTTTAACCATATTGATGGCCAATTTCCTGGATCAACCTATGCAGATAAATTAAAAACCAATCTGTTGCATATGTTCAAGCCCTTTTCTCTGAACAAGTTAAATATGTTCATGGGTGCGGTAATCTGTACAACCTAGAGATTGATGAGGACACTATTATTTCCCATGTCAAAGTAAAAATTGGTGACACCCTCAACCTGGGAGCGGCAACAGTAAGCGAATGCATTTCATTTGAAGTATACTGACATATTATCAAAAGGTTCAGATGACTTTAAAAGATGAAAGGGGTACAGAATAAGGCATTTATGTGCTACTCTGCTCCAATCTGTGCTCAGCCCTACAGTAAATACAAAGTTGAATAAGCTCAGGTGACAAAAAAAGCAACTCTTGGACGCCAGATTACTGAAGCCCTCACAAAGCCTCAGGGCCTCACCCTTGCTGCTTATATGGAAGAAGGATGAGGCTACCAGGTAGTAATGGACTACCACAGGTTGAATGCCCTTATGCAAAAGGACAGTTATCCGCTGCCCCAGTTTAATGGTTCATTGTGCCTTTTTTCAAGTCTTCAATTCTTCTCTGCAATGGATCTTGCTAGAGGCTACTGGCAGTTTGAGCTTGTAGCAGAGGATTGGTAGAAATGTGCCATATAGCAAGTGAGGGTTGTTTGAACTCACAAGAATGCCCCAAGGGCTATGTAACGCCCCAGCCACATTCCAAAGAGCGATGGATGGCCTGTTAGGGGACTTATAGATTTCATGCATCTTAGTTTATCTTAATGATGTGACAGTGTTCTCCTGCAACTTTGACCAACTCCTTGCTCACTTTAAGGAAGTATCTGAACGCCTCTGCTCCATTTTGCTGAAGCTAAAGCTGGCCAAGTGCCAGTTATTCCAAACTAGATATGGAATTTCTTAGACATAAGGTTACCCAGGAAGGAATCTCACCATTAACAGACAATTTGGTCACAATCAAGATGATGACTTGACCCTCCAGCTTATGCAAAATTCAGGTTTTCCTCGGGATAGTTAGCTATTATTAACAGTTTATCCCCACTTTGCCAAGCTTGCTGAACCCCTGACATATCTGCTCCACAAGGAGGTTCCATTTCAATGAGAAGAGACTCAACTGCAAGCTTTTGATGTTTTAAGGAAAGTTCTTGTGAGTGCCCTTATATTGATCCATCCAGTGTTTGACAAACCGTTCATCCTGTTTACTAATGCTAAAGATGTGGCTGTTGGGGATTTCCTGGTTCAACTTGATGCAAATCAAGTTGATCATCTTATAGCATACTTCAGCAAAACCTTAACTCAGGCAGAGAGGAATTTATCTTAACTGAGTATGAGTGCTTAAATATCCTAATTGCCATTAAGCATTTCCATCCTTTCTAATATGGGAATTATTTTACATTAGTTATGGATCATGCCTCCCTACTGTGGCTACAACAGATGAAGGATCTAGATGAATGACTGGCCTACTGGACACTTAAACTCTAAAGTTATGACTTTTTTATTACCTATCAAGCTGGAATAATACAACAAAACGCTGATGGACTTTCATAGCTGCATGTAGTGACCCTCTATGCCTCTGAGGACAATAAAATTTATGACTTCATTAAGAAACTTGAGAAGTGGAGCCAAGAGGCTCCTGCATATCAGCAACAGTTAAATAAAATGGCTGAACTGACCTGAGTTGAGGATAGATTGCTATATAAACAGGTTGGCACCTCTTGGTCGCCTTGTGATAACCCATCAGCTAGAATGAAGACCACTTTGTAGGGTCATTCAGTGGTAGGCCATGGTGCCATTAGGAAAACTCATCAATGGTTTTTAGAGCAATATTATTGGGAGGGGATGAGTGAGATGATTCAAGATGCCATTGGCCACTGTCTCATCTGTGCTAGCCAGAAGCCTCCCAATCTGATATATCAACACCAAGTCACAGGTCATATCATCCCACTTGCTACTGTGAGCATTGATGTTGTTGGTCCACTACCTACAGCAATGTACGGGCACCAGTATATCATACTGGCAGTTGATCACTTCACAAAATAGGTTGAGGCCATCTCAGTTATCTTGCCCACTTCTAAAGCAACCGCTTTGTTCCTATTAAAATAGGTCTGCACCCGCCATAGTAGCTCAAAGGTACTGCTGCCTAATAATGGCACCAACTTCAGATCTCAAGTGATCATCAACCTTAATTCACTGATGGGCACTTATCCTTCCTTTACTGCTCTATATTATCCCACTATGAATAGGGCAGTGGGATAAGTGAATGGAATGCTAGTCACTATCCTTCACAAAACAGATCAATCTGAACTATCACGGTGGTATGAATATCTCCCAGTGGCACTATTGATATACTGCATGAGTTACCATTGGATTATCCAGATATTGCTATTTTGGAACTATATAGCTGAGAGCCAATCTTGCCCTCAAGTGTTCAACCTATATTGGGGACCTCCACACCGGAAACCACTAAGCTCACAATGCGAAGGCTGGCGGCTAAACTGTTCCAACTACAAGCTCTCGCGAAGTCTATGGGGACTATCCATCAGTGAGAGGCGGATTGAAGCAACGCCCAAAAGTTAATCCTGCCTGAGTACTAGTTAGAGGATCTGGTATTATTCTACCACCACTGGCCAGGGGGTCAGATACACAAACTTGATACATTGTGGTCAGGACCATATTGAGTAATATATCTTCAAGGCCCAGAATACTCCATCTCCTCCATCGGGTTGGGTTCCATTGTAAATCAAGTCCATGCTAGATTCCTTCAAACTTATGTCCCCCCTCAGCAAGATTTTGAAGGGGGCATTATTAAGATTGACAGGATTCCAAATAGATCAGCTGAGAATAGAACGGCGGATATTCTGCAATCCGTTCAAGGAAATACCATCGCGGTGGAACCCACCAAAATCACGAGTGATGGCCATCCTGACAAGCCGCTGAAAGCTCAAATCCCTTCTAAATCCGCTGGACCGGCAGCTAAAGATCATGCCAGTCGGGGTTTGACTGAAGCTGCCAAATCAGTCGGGGAAAATTGGGCCCCCAGATTCAGATGCATTCCGACAGTTTGCTCTGGAAATCCTTGTACCCCACACAATCCCGAACGCTCACCAAATCTATAAAAGTCCTAAAACTCTAAAATAAAGGGCCCTCTACTTTGTTCACAAATTTTGCCTAGTTGATACTAGAGATTTCGCCTGCCTAATAGCGGAGATTTGCCTTGCCGGAAGTTACTTTTCCGTCAAGAAATTTACCCTCGAGACAAAACTCTACTAGGTGATCTGGCTGAAGCTACCAGCGACTAATAATTGCGGAGCCTTCGAAGGGCTCGGCCTTCAAATTTAAACAAAAAATCAACAAGGTGTCTTGATAATAACTTGGTTTGAAGAGCGTAAAGCGGTTACAAACTTAATCCAAAGCCAAAATATGAAGATAATTACCGCCCTTAAACTCAATGTACGTTCCTACACTGCGGCTTCGATCGCTCTAAAAGTGATTCGGCCAAGTTAGAAATAAACCTAGCCAAAGCTTGTCAAAAAATATTGTAGTTGTGAGGGCAAAATAGCCTTTGCGATGATAGGGATCTTAAGTAACGAATAGGTCATTACCAACGATAAGAATAGGTGAAAAGATATAACTTTGTTAAAAAAGGCAGCTTGAAGGATATGTTTAGACATGAATAGCATGTCAATAACATTTCAACCAAGCAAAGGCATTTTTATAGCTCACTATTGTCGTCGAAGGCTAAAGCTAAAGGGACGAGTTGGGGAGCTAGCAGAGGGCGAGAAAGTTTCAAGGAGTCCCCGTAAGCCCTGTTCAGGTGCCAAAGCGGTATAGGAGGGTGAAATGGGGCCTACGCGATGAAATACGGGAGGCGAGTGGTTGGAAAGAGCCCGAGGGTGACGGCGGGCGCCAGGAGGTGAATGCTGCCCACTAAAATAATCTGACTCACCTGGCGTGAAGGATCTCCGTTTATGTAAGCAAGGGATATGGTTATAAGAATGGTTCCGTCGATGAAGCCCCGGAATAATAGTGGGTCGAAAGGCATTCAGACCAATCGAAGTTATGCCACCCTTAATAGGCAGTTCAGTCCTAGTTGGAAGGTCCGGCAAAGAAATAGTGTCAAGATGGTAGGAAAGTTCAGGCGAAAGGATATGCTGCAGACTCTCGGAGCATAACGTAGAGGTGAGTGAAACGGAGGAAAACGATGGAGTGAGTCTGGAATCGGTTGCCCGTGGAGGCTTTTTAGGACGAATTTTGTCGGAGAAGGAATGGATGATGCGGGGAAGATCTTCCTGAAACATGGTCCGGAGGGTGTCTTCGATCTGATCCTGCAAAAACGTCTTGATGTTATCAAGGTCATCAAACGTCGAACTAACTTCGACCCCCTGAAGCGGGTCATTTTTGAATACGAGAGTTATGCCGGAATGCGGTGAAACGGCTAGGCTAATGATACCTCGGAGCCGGAGGTTGCTTATTCTCAAAAGCATGGGCACTATAAGCGGCTGATGGGCTGCCAGCATGCCTCGGCGCGCCTGGATGGATATCTCCGATTTAATCTTAACGGGATTGGCCTGAACCTTCGTCCTTAAAACAAGATATGCATCCCCCTCGTATGTCAATTTCAACATCCTCTAAATTTGTCTTCGGCCAGGTCTCCTATTTCTAGTAGCTCTAATTCGGGAGCCTAGAATTAAATGAGTACGGGGTTAAAACCAGGAAAATCCAAAGTGAGTTCAAGGTTCATGAAAAATACAGGAATCAAGGATTCTATCAAGTATAACAAGCGATACGAGAAATATGGTAGAGAAAAGAAGTGGTTCAGGTAAAGCCGATGGCCCTCTACTTTAAACCATATGAATCAACCTTTGTGTATTAGATAAAAGGAACGAATAAAAAAGCACCTACAACCGTTCCAAAGTCGAGCTCATGAACCTCTATACTGTCAGCAACGATGTCCGGCCTTGGGGCTTTATTGAGAGCATTGGTTAAGATCTGCTTTGTATGGAGGTAGAACTCTTCACTGAAGCCGGACCAGCTGAAATTGAAAGCCATTTATCTAGCGGAATCAAAATCCCGGGCTTTTGCTTTATTGTAAGAGAAACTACCCCAATATCAGATGTAATGATATACGCCTCTTACGGGATGGCTTTGCTATACTGATGAAATGTGAGTTTAAACTAGCTTTTTAAAAGATCAGCAGATAAGTCACCCTACTCAATATTTGATTGAGCCGAAAGTTGATTTAGTTTAAATCCTAAATCAATGGGTTGCCCGCATAGTTTGACCCGACACGTTCAAGTTTGAAAGCTTACGAAGCATTATTGGTGAGCATACCAAATCCGCAAATAGTAAAATTAAATATTATTTCCTTTTTTTTAAATCCAAATTATTTTTGACATGATGTCCTTTAAATGGGGATGAAGTTCATAATCCAAGCAATGAAAAGTCTTAACCTCCTCTACCGCTGCCTCCCCGAGTTCGATTCCGGTACTGGAAATTTGGGTAGGGGACAATTATGACTGTGTTGGCGTTGCGCACCAATGCCCCGAACCGAGATAGCGAATAGCAAAGGCGGTCCATGGAGTTCCTGGCCTATCATACGCCGCGCATGGAGGTTTTCCGGATTTTATCCTCCTTTCCCATTCATTCGATTTCCTATTAATCGATGCGGTATCATCCCCAGGTCGGCCCACCTCAAATAAAAATAAGAAATGTCAACCTGACGTTTAACCCTTTGCACTCCGCTGTCCCCTCTCAGGGGACATTAAAGTTTATTAGTAATTACGGGGAATTAACTTATTCCAGAACAGCTTTTTGAGTAAACTTTAATGTCCCCTGAAAGGGGACATCCGAGTGATATGCTAGAATTACGATGTACCCTGAGAGGGGACAGCGGAGTGCAAAGAGTTAAATGATTGTAGATGGCGATTGGTAAAAATAAGTCCTGGTTGATTTAGTATATTCAATGGTTTTAGCTAAGTGGTGGGTGATTCAATTGATTCGATAGCTAACGGTTTGGTTTTAATAGCAGTGATTTGTTTGATTATAGGGCTCAATGGTTTCGGGTAAGAGTTTAGTTAATTGGTTGATTTGATAGATTCAATTCAATTGGTGGGTGGTTGGTGATTAGTTCTTTAATTTGATAGCCTAAATTTTGGCAAGTGGTTAGTTATTTGATGTTTGATAGGCTCAATGGTTTCAACTAGAGGTTGGTGGTTAATTGGTTGATTTATTAAGTGTCAAACAGGTTGAAATTTTGCCAACATTCTGCAAATCAGTAATTCTGCTGTTTGGTGAATATTCATTTTTATCCCAGGTTCTGCCAATTTCCTAGAACATTCAATGCTCTGAAAAAACCCTAAAAATAGGTATAAAAACCCATCAGTTGCATAATAAAGTATCAGATTATAGAGTTCAACTTTATGTCACATTTATTTTAAAGTTTAAAAAATTACTTTTCCCTGGGCATTTACCTCAATAAACCACCCAGGATGGCTGACAATGACCACCAGATCAACAAACTGGAATATTCTGATATTTACTCTACTCCACCAGTACCCCATTACAGAATCCAGCAAAATCCACTAGTTCCATGACAAAATGGTGATCCTACTAAGAACCTGCAAATGCCTTCCAGAGCCAGACTGCAACCCTAATGCTGATGTGGCTTTACAGCAGGCAAACCCTAGAAAGGTTCAAAAATAGCCCAATAGATATTTTATCACAGACCTACAAATCCTGGGGGATAACTATGATGTGAGTAATTGATAACTCCATGAGGTAACTAGCCTTCTAACAGGTGCAGTGAGGAGATGGCACAGTGCCAACTTCCCAATTGACAACTGGGATGATTAAAAGAGCATGCCCATGCCAAGTTCTGTATACCAACTATGCAGCTCTGCAATAAGTTACACTAGATATGACTTAAAGACTACAATGATGTTAACTGCTTCCTGGACAAGTTCAAAGAGCTTTTGGGATAATGGCACCAGTCTGGCACCCAATGCTACAATGATAAAGGCCAACAGCTATAGGATAGTTTTTTGGTATGCTAGAAGAACTGTACCTCAATGCAGTTGTCATGGCAGAAGTTAATAAGTTAAGACTGGCCTGCCAATCTGGGTGAGTAGATATCTAAAACACAAGCCAGAATACCAGAGGTATAGCCACCCAGAAACCTTTGTATCAACTGGGGAGGGAGAGAACAGAGAGTTGACAATGCATAACAAACATTACAAATATCCCTACAAGGAGCCAAGCAGTGGCAGTAGTTGCTGCTGAAGATCCCAAAGAGGCAGTTGGTTTAGGCATAGCATGAGGGGTAGGACAACTTTGAGTATCAGGGGCAGCAGCACTCACAGAGGTGGTGCAAAACCTGGAAAACTGGGTGGGAATCACCTCAAAGAGCAGAGTAAGGTCATGATGCTGAAAGGCATCCAAAATGAGGACAAGCCCAAGTGGCCCCTATACTGGTATCCTGACTCCAACAGGTAGGCAACTGCATTGTTATAATGCTCACTATTGTCCAGTCATTATGAAGACTTAGAAACATGGTAATGTAGAGTGTATTACAATAAATTTACAAGAGCAGCTCAAAATAAATGACTTTGGCAAGCTCTTGTTTCATTACACCTAAAGGGGAAAAATAGACTGACAACAACTTAGTGGGGCCTGTTGTCTTATGAGGTATGTGATTGGGGAATGGGGAAAGTGTGCATGAACCTCAGTAGGCCAATCATGCTAATTTCTGGTGGATCACACACTGATCTGTTATTGATGTTGATTCTGATATGACCTGACCAGCCAAAATGGTATCAAATTTTTACAAAACTTTTTTTTGGCGCGATTATACCTTTTTCACTGGCAACATTATGCATGACAGCTGACAGGGTGCAACCAAGGCCAAAGCAGGTATGGGCAGCCCCATTTCAAATTAATTGGGTTTGGCATGCCCAAACCTGTTGGGGAAGACTAACCTTTAATGGTGATAAGGGGAAGATCAGAGGGGCAATTTTAATTCAAAAGTGATTCAAACAGTCTGATTCTTCTTGGAATCAATTGACTAGTATTATCCAAACTAACTAGGTGGGACGCCTCCTGAAAAGATGAGAGGTCGTGAACTCCCTGCTGGTGATGGCTCCAGGCCACCACCACCTTCAGACACCCCCCTAAACCTTCTTCACCAACTCTTTGGTGGTAAGAAGAGAGAGTAAAGAAACAATTTTCAGGGGTAGGCCATCACCCACCTCTCATCAACCACATGAGCTAAATAACTGTTAACTTTTACTTAGTTTTGAAGGCTGGCTACCTCAAAGGCTATGCAATTACTAGTTATAGCTCCGGCGGAATCTCCCAGTGGACTGTTGAGTCTCTAGGAAAATCTCTTGATGGATAGTCATCGCCATGGCAAAATCTCTGTTATTTTAAACAGGCAAAATATTTAGTAAAAACTAGGCCAAGATTATAGTTAGAAATGATAATGGATTTTTTAAAATTTGGGGGTATTTATAAATTTAGTTAAAGTCTGGGATTGAGTAGCATATGGCAATTTTGGTGATGAGGCAGTGGAATTAGAGTATTCTGGTGGCCACGATCTTCACCAATCGATTTGGTGGATTCAGTAATCTGCAAAGTGAATGATCTTTAATAACTGTTTCAGCGAGTTTTGAAAGATTTTTGGACTTTGGTTGCTCGCCATGGAATTCATCATTCATGGAAACTTTGGCAGCTTCCACAGCGGCAGATCTTCCTTGAGCGGTTTGGAATTATCTGGCATTTGAACTCCATCCAAACTCACATGATTCCCATCATTCCCAACAATGCCCCTCAAGATATTGTTGAGGATGGACATAGCTTCAGAGGATTTAAGTCTGAACTCAATTTACAATGGAGCCCAATTAGATGAAGGCAAAGAAGTACTTTGGTCCACAATGATAAATTACCTGATATGGTCCTGACCATAATGTATTAAGTTTATGCACCTGACCCCTGGCCGGTGGTGTTAGGATTGGACCAGATCCCCTATCTGATACTCAGGTAGAACTGGTTTCTGATAATTGCTCCATTCCCCCTCTTGGTTACTGATATTCCACATAGATTAGGCAGCTAGAGCTTGTAATTAAGAATAATTCATTTGCCAGCCTTTTCATGGTGAGCACAGCAGTTTCTGGTGTACAAGGTTTTAATATGGGTTGCACACTTGAGGGTAAGTTTGACTCTTAACCATACAGAGCTCAAAAAGGAGAAATCTGGATAACTTGACGATAACTTGCATGGTATTCAAATATAGCTTCTGAAAGGTATTCATTCATTTGAGCTAGGTCAGATTGAGCTATCTTACAGAGTATAGTGACTTTAGTTCCATTCACTCATTCACTGCTCCATTGGTCACAGGATGATATGGTGCAGTAAAAGAGGGACAAGTGCCCATCAGCAATTTAAGGCCTACGATTTCTTGGGATATGAAGTTGGTGCATAATTGGATAACAGTACCTATGGGCTACCGTGATGGGTAATGACCTTTTAAGTAAAATGATGTAGTTTCTTTAGAAGTGGGAAAGGTCACTGAGATGGCCTCAACTCATTTTGTAAAATGATCAGCTGCCAGTATGATACAACGATGGCCATACATTGATGTAGGTATTGGACTGACAACGTCAATGTTGACAATACCAAATGGGGCTATATGCCTCATGATATGATGTTGATACAACATATTGGTAGGTTTCTGGCTAGCACAAGTAAGACAGTGATCAATGTCATCTTGGATAGACTCAATAATTCCTTCCCAATAACATCACTCTCACAGCCATTGATGGGTTTTACTTACAGCACCATGATTGCAGTTGAATGGCCCTATTGGACAGACCCCATTCTAGCTGATGGGAGGACATAAGGCAACCAAGAAGTCTCAACCTGTTTATATAGTAATCTGTCCTCCATTTGGGTCTGTTGGTCATCTTCTTCAGTTGTTGCCTATTTATAGGAGTCTCTTAGCTCTATTTCTCAGCTTTCCCAATAATTCATAAATCAGAACTTCCTTGGAGCCATAAAATCAGGATAATTTAGTTGTGAAAAACCATCAGCTTTTGAGCATATCCTTCCAGTGTGATGAACAATAGAAAAGTCATGACTTTGGATATTGCGTGCCGGCGTGCCAGTCGTCCATCCAGATCCTTTATTTGTTGTAGCCACAATAATAAGGCATGGTCCATAACCACCATAAATCGATTCCCATATAGGAAGGGATAAAATGCTTGGTGGCAAGCAATACTGCTAGGCACTCAAGATCATTAATGCTGTAATTTCTTTCTGCCTGGGTTTATGGTTTTACTAAAACATGGTATGGGATAATCAACTTGATTTCCATTGAGTTGTGCCAGAATGTCCTCAACAACCATATCACTAGCATTTGCAAACAGGATGAATGGTTTATCAAACTTGGGATATACCAATACAGGAGAAGACTTAAGAGCATTCCTTAGAATTTCAAAGTATTGTTGTTGAGTCTCTCCCATTGGAATAGAACTTCTTATGGAACAAATATGGATGTTCAGCAAGCTCACCAAAGTGTGGGATAAGTTGTCAATAATAGCTGATCATCCCAAGTAAAATCTGAATATTGTGTAAGCTAGATGGCCGAGTTATCCTTTCAATAGTGACCACTTTGTCTGGTAGTGGTGAGATCCCTTCCTGGATAACTATATAGCCAAGGAATTTCATATTGGTTTGAAAGAAACATAATCTGGCTGGTTTAACTTCAGTGACACAGAGCAGAGACGTTAAACATTTCCTTCAAATGAACGAGGTGTTGGTCAAAAGCGCGAGAGAACATAGTCACATCATCAAGTAGACTAGCACATAGGATATCTTCAAGTCCCCTAACAGGCCATACATTGCACTTTGGTATGTGGCATGGGCGTTGCATATTCCTCAGGCATCTGCTTAGGTTTGGATAAGCCCTCACTTGCTATGAGAGAACATTCTCCTGATTCTCTGGCGCAAGCTCCATTTGCCAGTAGCCACTAGAGAGATCCATTGCAGAGAAGAAATGGGAACTAGATAAGAGTCATAGGGAATCATCAATTTGTGATAGCGGATAACTGTCCTTTTGAGTAAAGGAATTCTACCTGTTGTAATCCATTTCTACCCAATGTTCACCATCTTCTTTCCATATAGAAACAATAGCGAAGCCCATGGAATCTGCAAGGGCATAAGTAATCCGGCGTCCAGGAGTTGCTTCAGCTCCTTTGTCACATGGGCCTACTCAACCTTAGATTACTGATATGGTCAAGACCAAATTGAAGGAGAGTTATCTTTAAGCATTCTATGCTGTACACCTTTCATCTTCCTAAAGCACTAAACCTTTTGAAGTTATGTCATTTCACTCTTCAAACAAAACATCCACTTGAAGCTGCTGCTCAGAAGGGGTTCCGCCTTCCTTTACTTCTACATGGCCAATAGGAGATGTCCTCATTGCTACTGAAATTGTGTAGTTTTTCACAAGAAAATGGATCCAACTTGATTGGCGGGTAGAGTCCAAATGTATGCAACATGTTTGTTTTGAGAAATTTTTACAGGGTGATTAGTGTAATTAGCCATCGAAATGGTTAGGGACTCCTAATAAGCAGGATCTAGCACCCCGTGGCAGGTAAGAGGCTCAAGAATGGATGGATTGGAGTCTTCATGAATTTCAACAAGTGGTCCAGTGGAATGGTAACTTATATCCCCATATCCACCAGTATTTGAGATTTATGGGGGTATAACTACTCAGTTATTGGAATACACGTGCATTCCTTCTTAAGCCTCAACACCAGAGGGAGGCAATTTAGTCTTTAAACCAACTACTCGGTACTTTAGACACTCATTGAAGTATTCTGTTCCAACAAGTACTAGGCTTCTACTTCCTTTCTCCTTAGGGATGGCTTTAACAACTAGGGTAATGCGATATCATAGTGTTGAAAAATACAAGTCCTTATGACTGATTTTGGTGTCAAATTCACAGAGGAGTTGTGTAACTATGAGAATATCATAACCATGATTCTTTAGCACAAACTACGGGGCTGACACAACCAGCGAGCTAAACTGGAGTGGCAGGGAGGAGTAAGCACCCAGAGATCAGTCCATTGAGGCCCTGCATGTAAGTCTTGGGGACCATCCCTTGAAGCTGGATAGGGCTCAGCACCCTTTCCGGATGAAGAAGGGGCCCAAGGCTCCTGTGACCCTCTGTCACAACTGGGTGACCTCGCCCTCATGATAGATGAGCACTCGGTGACAGCTTTTCTCCCCAAAGCTGCCCCACTCCCACCCCTTCCCTCCTCTTCAATCCTGGTAGGATTGATAGAGGGGGTCTGCAGGGAGGTGGTTTACGTTAAAGGGCTTGGAGGGGGTCCGGAGGCCACCCACTCCCCAGGCCAGCCATGGGGAAAAATTGGGAAAATTGCAATTCCCAGTGTCAGAGCCCAGCTGGTAATTTCTGGACTGGGGGCCGGTTCAGGTCAGCTGGGTTCAGGAACCAGATCAGAACATGGCTTGGATCAAAAACCTGGGTGCAAACAGCTCAGATCATCAGGTCTGATGTTCTAAGGCAGTTCCAGGAGGTTCAGATCATGTGAGCCGCCCAATTGTGGGATTGGACCAAATTGCAACAAACCTGATCCATGGACCCCTGCTTTCTGAGATGAATCTGGAATGCCCAAGCCATGAAAATTGGCCAAGTCAAGTCATCGGAACCTGGATCAGCAGCATCAATTTGGCTTAGTCACAAGAAGTTGGGAAAATTTGCAAAAATTTTCTAAGCTTCTGCCAAATTGGGAGCTGCCTTTCACCACCCCTCCAAGTCAGCCAACTGAATTCCCTCCACATTCCCTGAACAACCAATCCCCTGACTCCTCCATATGCCTATCAAACCATTTAAAAGGCAACTGGCCCCACTGAGGCAGTTGTCAGTTCATTCTTAGCCTTGTCAAAATAAAAAGCCGTGTATCTGCTTAGTTTGCCATGGACTCCTCCCATTTTTAACACAGATTCAAAGACCATTTCATCATTTGATCTGACGAAGCGTGCCATCACCCAGATCCTTTTCCCGATGTTTGCAGACTGGATTATCTGGTTGCTTGATCCTGCCACATAGCAGCGGATCATCAATGCAATAATCTGGCCCACCCCCAAAGGCGAGCCCACTGTTCTGTTCATTCCTTCCCATCCGTTAAATGGAGACCATTCTGTTTATTTGGAAGTCAGGTCCGCCAAGTCTGCTCCCCGGGGGGAGAGGTCCTAAGGCGCCCCTGGCCCACCGCGCGTGAGATTTGCTCCATTTGCCACCCCTGCCACAGTGGACCCCGCTCACCAGCAGGACCTTGAGTGTCCCCGTTTGGGGAAACTCAGTTCCAGCCCCTCCTATGGGGTTTCCTTTACTTCTACCCACATTCCCAACAACGTTGTGGACTCTGTGCCACCTCCTGCTGGTGCACCAGCCTCTTCTTCGAGTTCTAAAGGCCAGCAACTGCATTCCCTAGAGGAGTCGTTGTCCTCCCTGCCTCTCCCGCCCTTGGGAGTTGCCCCTGTAAGACTCGCGGTTGCCCCCAACGCAACCATCTGGTTTGCCTTGAGGGCCTTCAGTACGTTTTTGAATGTTTGCTTTCCTCACGTGTCCCGTAGATCCCCAATTATCTTAGTCACTCGGACTGCTATGCCTCTGGCATTCTGGGCCCTCCACTGGGTGCTCGCGCACCCTGACTGGGAGCCCAGTCTAGTTCTTCGTAGCTGCATCTGTGACATAATGAACTGACCCCTAGTTTCAGCCTTCTCCGCCCTCCTCGCTGGGACGGGCAATGCGCTGGCCTATGCCCTCACTTTGAGTGTGCTTTCCCTTTGTGACCTGGCCTTCTCCTGCTGGGCGGTAGCCTCATTTATCTAGGCTTGCCTCCAGGCTCAGCTGAACTGGTCCCCCAGCCCGCCAGGTACCAATGGAGAGTGTTACCCCTTTAGCGAATGCAACAGGGTTGGTGATTCCCCCTGTCCCCTCTGATGAGGTGGAAGATCAAGTCCTGGGAGTCCTGGCAGAGATCCAGGTGCGTCTCACTGCTGATGGGGGGAAGTCGCCACTCCCCTCTGATGCCCAGCAGAGCGTGGCCCTCCTGGACGCCCTGGATGGGGGATGCCCACCATTGGGTCAGGGGAGTGCTCCGCTCTGCTGCTAAGCTGGGCAACCCCACCCCTTGTTGGCGTTGGTTACCTCAGCGGTCCAGGCCCCTGAGTCAAGACCAGCGCGCCTCCTCCGCTTGTTTACGTTGGGACAGGCAGCTTCAGACCTGGCCTCCTTGATTGAGGCCTTCGCAGTTCTGGCTCCCACAGCCCCCATTCTGGTCAAAATCGCAGTCTCTGCCTTCCACGCGGCCCTGGATCCCAGCGCGGCGGCCCATACCGCTTGGGTATCCCCTTCCTGGATCTTTGGAGGTCGCATTTTTGGTGGCTCAGGCAATTGAGGCCAGGCCCTGGCACAATCCGGTGGGTCCTGTCACCACTCCTGAGGCACCTTATGCTGTGCCTCCTCCTGCCAGTGGGCGCGGCCAGGGGAAGCGTCCCCCTGGTTTAGCTGCCTTGGGTTCCCTCCCAGGGGCATCCATGGTGGACTTCCCCAAAGGGAGTCCCTGCTGATAATACTGCCGGCCCCCAGCTCAGATCAGGAGGCTGAATCTTTGGGCCCCCAGTGATCAGAGTCTGTTCAGGGTGATGAGATTGTCCCCCAGGGGGTGGAGGTTTCTCAGTGTGATGAGATCGTTCCCCAGGGCGAACTTGTATCCCCCCTGATGAGAGTGGGGGGGATGGTGCATATCAACCCCCATTTACTTATGTGGAGCAAGGAGGTGTTGGAGGCCCCAGATCAGCCACGCCCTACTCCTGCGGATTTGGGCCAGTCTCTTCTGATGTTGGGTTAAGGACCCTCCTCAAGTGCCCTTTCGCTAGCTCAACCCAATAAAGAGGACCAAGCATACTTCTTGTTTTCAATTTCTTTTCCCTCAGAGACTGGGGTAGTCACAGTGCAAGCCCTGCTGGACACCGGGGCGGCGGTTAACTTCATTGACCTTGCCATAGCCCAGTCCTTGAATCTAGTGATGGACGAAGCTTCCTTAATTCTGGTTGCCTCATCCGAGACTTTGATGTCCCGCCGCGTCCAAAGGCCATTGCACTTCTTGATTCATGACTTTGGGTTCACTGACCATTTCTCGGCGGTACAGGACTTGCTTTATCCTGTAATCTTGGGGGTGGGTTGGTGGCGCCGCCAAAAAGTTCATATCAATCTTGCCACTAACTCCTTGTTGTTTAAAAACCTCAAGTTGAGTGGTGAGATTCCATTGTTAAAAGCCTTTCCCCAGGGTACATCCCTCAGTTCTATCGCCCCACCAGATCCCAGTCTAGCTGACCTCCCTCTGGATTTTCCTTCGTGCTTAGCTCCATACAGGGCCACCTTCGACATGTCCCTGGCAACTAAGCTCCCATCTCACTCCAAGTACGACTTAATGTTTCACTTGATGGTTGACCTAGTCAATAATAACTGCCCCCTTTACCCCTATATGGAGGAGGAAGATAGGGCTCTCAGCAGTTGGTTGGATGACATGCTAGAGAAGGGGTGGCTCATCAAGAAGACGTCCCTGATCGCCTCCCCCGTAGTCTTCGCCAGGAAAGCAGATGGGTCCCTGCGCCCCTGCGTTGACTATGGACACCTCAACAACATCACCGTCCTGGACCCATATCCTTTTCCCTTAGAGCAGAGCATAGCACAGGCCATCGCCAAGTCTTGTGTCTTTTTGAAGTTGGACCTGGTGAATGCCTTCAATCAGTCGAGGGTGGCGAGGGGACAGGAGTGGCTCACAGCAATTTGCACTCGTCAGGGCCTTTTCTAGTTCAGGGTGATGCCATTTGGCTTAAAGAATTCGCCAGCCACCTTCCAACGCCTGATTGACGATGTGCTGGGGGACTTGCGTTTCTCCTGTGCGGTGGTCTATATTGACGACATCCTGGTACATTCCCCAACCCCTGAACAACACGTCAGGGATCTCAAAGCAGTTGTGGCAGCCATCCACAAGGCAGGGCTATTAGTAAAGCCCTCCAAGTGTGAGTTCTTTAGGGATGAGGTTACCTTCCTGGGAAATCTTGTCTTGAAGGATGGGTATTCCATTCCCCCCAGCAAGTTGGAGGCCATTCAGTCTTGGCCTACCCCAACCACTCAGAAGCAGCTTTGCAGCTTTCTGGGTACTGTCACCTTTTTAAGGAAATTTTCCCCAGCTCTCGCTCAACTGGCAGCCCCGTTGCATCCCCTCACCGGCAATAACGTCCCCTTTATATGGTCCCCCAAGTGCCAGCAGGCGTTTGAGGGTATCAAGGAGGTGTTTGTAACAGCCCCTGTCCTGCGGCATGCCAACATGTCCCAGCCTTTCATAGTAGCCTGCGATGCCTCATCAGTGGCCGTGGGTGCTGTGCTGCTGCAGGAGCACGAGGGAGTGGAGCACCCAGTGGCTTATTACTCTCAGAATTTTACCACGACGGGGCAGGCTTGGCAACATACAATAAGGAGCCAGCGACGGTGGCGTGGTCACTCACCCACTGGCAATATCTCCTGCAGGGCGCCCTGCACAAGGTTACCATGTGGACGGACCATAAGGCCCTGTTTTATTACCATAAACCTCAGAAGTTAGGTCACTGGTAGACCCTCACGTATCAAGACCTCTGTGAGTTCCAGTTAAAGTACGAATTCATCAAAGGCCCACTGAATGCCTTGCCAGATATGCTCAGCCGCAACTCTTCCCTGTTCCCTAACGGGGAGGAGGACCCCTTGGACCTTATGATGGTGGTGCCTCCCTCTCAAATCCTCACATTGGATCCTCCTGTCATATCCTTTGCTGATGTAGACCCAGTCACTCTGCTCCTCCCACGTGTCATTGCTTCCCAAACCTGCTGCCCAGAAGGAATTGAGCTTCTGGCTGACGTGGAGTCCATGCGGCACATGAAAACCCCATATACATTATGTGATGGAACAATCTGGTTCCATGGTCGGGTTTGGGTTCCCCCTCCCTTACATAATCAAGTAATTGAGGAACACCACGTTCCCCAGACCGTTGGTCACCCCAGGATCAAAAAGTGTGCTGATCTCATCAAGAGAACCTATAATTGGCATGTGTCCTCAAAGGATATTCCTAATTGGATCTCTCGTTGTGTCACCTGCACCTGGGCGAAGTCTGATCATTCAGGAAAAAAGGGATTGTTGCACCCCTTGCAGCAGACTGAGGGACCGTGGAACTCAGTCTCCGTGGATTTCATCATGGAGCTCCCACCCTCTTGTGGTTCCAATGCCATAATGGTGGTCGTGGATTGGTTTACCAAGTTGGAACTCTTCATCCCCTGCCTCTCTTCTATCACTGCAGTGGAGACCACGAATTTTACTGTCGATCATGTCTTTGCCATTTTTGGTCTCCCCCAGGAGATAGTAAGTGACAGGGGACCCCAGTTCACGTCCCGGTTCTGGGAAGAGCTGTTGACTCTCCTTCACATCAAGCCCTGTCAATCCACAGCCTACCACCCCAGTCTGAGGGGCAGACTGAGCGGGTGAATCAGGCACTGGAGCAGTACTTGCGCTGTTATGCGACGGCTGCACAAGACACCTGGGCCAGGGATTTGCCACTAGCACAGTTTGTGTAAAACAATCCCCTACATTCCTCCACCAACTTTTCTCCATTTGAGGCCACCTTGGGGTATAACTCTCGTTCCAGATTGGTCTCTGACTCTCCACAGCAGTTCCAGCTGCTAAGGACCATGTGAGCTCTCTCCGCGAGATGCATAACCTGGTCCACAAACACTTGACAAAGTCCATAAAGGACTATAAGAGGTTTGCTGATCAGAAGCGCCTTCTGGTCCACGAGATCATGGTTGGTTTCCTTGTCATGTTGGATACCCACAACCTCCCCATGAAGGCCCCCACCTGCAAACTCTCAGCCAAGCGCTCAGGACCTTTTGAGGTTGAGAAGGATTTAGGCAATGGAGCCTACCGCCTGAGACTGCCCACACGCTGGAAGCAGCACAATGTCTTCCACACCTACCTTCTGACCCCTTTTAAGGGGATAGGCTAACGTCCCCAAAGCCAATTGTCGTCAGGGAATCCCAGGAATCGGAGGTGGAAGCCATTGTAGCTTCCCATTGGTCCCGCCGGACCATCCAGTATTTGGTCACCTGGAAAGGTTACCCCTCATATGAGAACAGCTGGGTGAACGCGCGCGATTGTATGAAATGCAAAGACCTGACTGAGAAATTCCACGCCTCTCATCCAACTGAACCCCGCCTGCCCCAGAAGATCGCGGCCATCCTGGCCATAAAGCTACCAGAGCGCCACAAGAACTACGCCTTAGTCCATGCCCCTGGGGGTGGGATCCTCCCTGTTGAAAAAGGGAAGAGTAGTGTAAGTCTTGGGGACCAGCCCTTAAAGCTGGATAGGGCTCAGCACCCTTTCCAGATGAAGAAGGGGACCAAGGCTCCTGTGGACCCTCTGTCACAAAGGGTGACCTCGCCCACATGATAGATGAGCGCTCAGTTACAGCTTTTCTCCCCAAAGCTGCCCCACTACCACCCCTTCCCTCCTCTTCAATCCTGGTAGGATCGATAGATGGGGTCTGCAGGGAGGTGGTTCACGTTAAGGGGCTTAGAGGGGTCCGGAGGCCACCCACTCCCCAGGCCAACCATGGGGAAAAATTGGGAAAATTGCAATTCCAAGTGTTAGAGCCCATCCGGTAATTTCTAGACTGGGGGACCAGTTTGGGTTTGCCAGGTTCAGGAGCCAGATCAGAACAAGCTCATATCAAAAACCTGGAGGCAAATGGCTCAGTTCATCAGGTCCGACATTCTGAGGCAGTTCCAGGAGGTTTGGATCGTGTGAGCTGCCCAATCGTGGGATCAGAATGAATTGGAACGAACCCAATCCATGGACCCTTGCTTTCCAAGATGAATCTGGAATGCCCAAGCCATGCAAATCAGCTGAGTCAAGTCATCGGAACCTGGATCAGCAGCTTAACTTGGCTTAGTCACAAGAAGTTGGGAAAATTTGCAAAAATTTTCTAAGCTTCTGCCAAATTGGGAGCTGCCTTTCACCACCCCTCCAAGTCAGCCAACTGAAGTCCCTCCCCATTCCCTGAACAACCAATCCCCCGACTCCTCCCTATGCCTATAAAATCATTTAAAAGGCAACTGACCCCACTGAGGCAGTTGTCAGTTCATTCTTTTTTTAGCCTTGTCAAAATAAAAATCTGTGTATCTGCTTAGTTTGCCATGTACTCCTCACATTTTTAACACAGAATTAAACACCATTCTGTCATTTCATCCAATGAAGTGCGCCATCGCCCATATCCTTTTCCCAATGTTTGCAGACTGGATTATCTAATTGCTCAATTTCGCCATGTGGCAGCGGATCATCAATGCAATAATCTGGCCCACCCACAAAGGCGAGCCCACTGTTCTGTTCATTCCTTCCCATCCGTTAAATGGAGACCATTCTGTTTATTTGGACGTCAGGTCCGCCGAGTCTTCTCCCCAGGGGAGAGGTCTCAAGGTGCCTCTGGCCTGCTGCACATGGGTTTGGCTCCGTTCACCGCCCCTGCCACTGCAGGTCCCGCTCACCAGCAGGACCTTGAGTGTCCCCATTTGGGGAAACTCAGTTCCAGCCCCTCCTATGGGGTTTACTCCACTTCTACCCGCATTCCCAACAACGTGGTGGTCTCTGTGCCGCCTCCTGCTGGTGCACCAGCCTCTTCTTAGAGTTCTGAAGGCTGGCAACCATGTTCCCTGGAGGAGTCGTCATCCTCCCTGCATCTCCCACCCTTGGGGGTTGCCCCTGTAAGACTCACGGTTGCCCCCAACGCAACCATCTGGTTTGCCTTGGGGGCCTTCGGTACACTTTTGAATGTTTGCTTTCTTCACGTGTCCTGTAGATCCCCACTTATCTTAGTTACTTGGACCACTATGCCTCTGGAATTCTGGGCCCTCCACTGGATGCTCGCGCACCCTGACTGGGAGACTAGTCTAGTTCTTCTTAGCTGCATCCATGACACCGCAGTCCCATAATCTAAGGTGTGATTTTGATCCTGCGTGATTTTAATCCATTTCACCAACTAAGAGAAAGTTACATCAATTGGCGATCAGGTATCAACTATGCCAGTTTCTTTACTTTATGGACAACTACTTCAACACAGGTAATCTCAGCGCAAAAATGAAGAAATGTGTAAATAGCAAACTTCTGGAAGAAGTGGTCTGAAAGAGCAAGTTAATAAGATTTTAGACCTTTATTTGAAATTAATGAGTCTGGGACGTCCACTCCATCAGGTGTGCATTGGACGCAACATCTAGAGTGGAGAAGTAGAAGATTTGGGATGAGGTTCAGAGTTGTCAGCAGAGGGTACCTCATACTTTAAGATGACTGCTTTTCCTGCTTCATAAGCTTTTTCTTCCAAAAGGAGTCCTCCTGAAGACCAAGGATACCACAATAGGAGCAAGGGTCACATTGGGATTTAGATCTTAGGATTGTCTAACTGCATTAATGTGAAGCCAGGTCCCTTTATTGGGTGTTTGATGCACCTCCAACTCCAGAAACTTCATGAAAGATTTCTTAACTTCTAGAGTTGATTTTGACATCTTCTTTGCATTATGGAAGTATAGTACAAGAGTCATACTGAGTTGGACACGGAGAGGATGACAGCAATGGCGTCATCCAAAATTAACACAATTACAGGATTTGAGGGCTTAAGATTATCGATAAAAATGCTCAGCAAACTCAATATTTGAGTCTCAATGTTAAGGATAGATCTTCATGAAGGCCTGTTTATGATTAAAAAGAGTGATATAATTTCAAATTCTTCTATAAGGGCTTCCTTTAGCTACTCACAAGTAGGTCACTTTTTTGAAATGGGTATTACATCTCTTGAGCCTTACTATCGAGGCAGATTTGTATGTGTTGACACTTTTTGGCGATATGTAGCATGTTCCATCACAATATTATACACATAAAGATAAGACCGGATAATTTCAGTCTCAGGCACATACTTATCTACTAAAGGTGGGTTTAAAATACCCAACCAGCTCAGGAAGAACGTGGATAGCTAAAGAAAGAGGCCACACAAACTCAATGGCCTCAGTAGTTCCTAGGTTGGTTTGTGCGATAGCCTTATTTATTGACAATGGAAGTTATCCGTGTCATCCTGAAGGGTGATGTAGAGTGTTAACATGATTGAGTGAGGCTTTAGTATCTAGGAATTGGCAGGAGTTTTAAATCTTGGCATACTGGCTTGCTACTTTAGATGAAAGGTATCTTGTTTAGCCTCCATTGTGTGAGATCAACGTTCATCAGATCAAGTTGGTTGTTCACTTGAATAACTGTATTGCTGTGAGGTGATCAGCCAAGAACAGGTTTGGTTTAGGGAAACAAAATTTATTGTACAATATGATCAGGGTAGATCCTCATCAAAAGTTTTTCTTATACACTCATCCATGCTCCTAAACCCCCTTTAGAAGTTGTAGTTAAGCACTTTAATTTGATCTCATGGTTCTCATTAAAAGTTGGTTTATTAGGTGAAGAGGTCCTGAGGTCTGCTAAGACCTTCAGGCCCTGTGAGCACTTTAGTTTCTTAAGGGTTTATAAGGCTAGTAGAGCTGGGAGGTCCTTTTGGATAATAAATTCTTGAATCGTTGGCATGGCGGTTGTAAAAATTTACTCTTGGTTGTTATTGTCAAGCAACCCAGTAACCTTTTTACTGAACAGGTTTGGTTTCCTTGTGCACTTTGTCACATTGTATAGAATGAATTATTAATCAATAATAGTATAAAGACTATTATCTGTAGTTGAGTATGAATTATATTAAGACCCAACGCTCAGCCAGTATTCCCAATTATATAATTGTGATGTCATACTTGTAGGAATTTGTTCCCTTGCTCTTGTCCACCTGATCTTCGCTGAGATACCCCAGTGACAATCTCTTTTGGCCCAACACACAGTTGGAAGCTATCCCTGATTGCGGCTCCTTCTTCTCTAAATCCCCACTCGGATTTTTACTCTTCTTTCTGAGAGTCTTCCAATTATTGCCCTCTGCAATAATATCGTTGAGACAGAACAACACAATAGAAGCTGATAGTCTAACTATACAATGAATTGAATATGTATATACTGTAAACACTGTTCTTGTAAATGATGTTTTTATTATAGTAAATGCTAGGGAAAATATATAGTGGGGAATTTGGCTGTCCAGCCTTTGGTTGACACCTCTTCTTTGAAATGGGAGCCGTTGTCATTGAATCACCCAACCTCATCTCAGCAGCGATGGTCTTCTCCATCCTGGCTAGGATTCCGTCATTGGACATCCTTGAGACCTCAAACAGAAAGAGTCAGAAAACATGTCCCTAAAGCTTTCCTCTCGATCCAAGTGAACCAACCATATTTAGCTAGTGACCTGCTTAGATAATGGGACTTATTACCATTATGGCAGGTCACTAACCAACCGATTGATTCACTAGTTGCAGGCAGCATCACTTGCCTCGCAACATGCTATTCATTCTCAATCAGTTGGTGATGAAACCTGACTGATCCCAATTGGTACACCTGATAGTTAATCACTATCATATGCCCCTATTTTGTCAGCAACTCTGCCCGATGAGATCTTAAGTATTCATCTGGATTGATCCCCAATGGATATGGCCAGGCGAATATCCTAAAATCCCCCAAACATAGTTACTTTGAAACTTGGGCCAACCGTTTTCAATTCACTTTGCCTTAGGAGTTTTCCTCTAGCGATACCAGGTAATCTAGCAGGCTGGGAATATAAGCAAAAATCCCAACACATCCACCATCTTGCCTAGATTTCCAGCGAGAAAAGGACCAGGGCATGATACCACCACTTCAGACACTTGGTCAAATACTTCATTAGTTCAAGCAGAGTACACTTGTCAATACTCAACGCTGCTTGGGATGACCTTCAGCATACAGCATTCTTACTCTTCCTCCTCGCTACTGCCTTCTCAGAGCGCGGTCCCCACAACCTTCTGTTGTGCTGGGCTGATCAATTTACTTGTGATAATATTAATCCCAAATCTGGTTTTCCCCCGTCAGGGTATATGACCTGCTGTCATATTCAGAATTCTTGGTCTGGCGTCCTTGATTTCCTGATTTTCTCCTCATCCTAGACAGGAGACTCTTGCTGTCAATGTTTGTTGTATGGCTCAATTAAGAATACTTATTTTATTCGCCCTTGTTATTTCACTCATAACCTCTTGGATCAAGTCATTCCTAATTCTTCTCTTGGAGAGCTTATTCCATTAATTTTAAGATTAATTTCTACAAAATTGGAGCTTGATGGATTATAGAGTGCATAATGTCAACTTCTATATAAGTCTGACATCCCCCATCTCGTCCAGCTCATATGTCAAATTCTGAGTCACACTACCAGCAGCTTCTGAACAGTTTGTCTGATCCAGACCTTCATCTCTTCCAGAAGATGAGTCAGGATGCTTGACGGAACCTCATTTATGGTCCTTCCAGGACTCATACGCCTAGTCTGGCGCCAAC
Organism: Massospora cicadina; assembly: GCA_022478985.1. NCBI lineage: Eukaryota > Fungi > Entomophthoromycota > Entomophthoromycetes > Entomophthorales > Entomophthoraceae > Massospora > Massospora cicadina. Next base: position 60,120 of record JAKSZP010017536.1, read on the forward strand.
GGCTAGTCCTTCCATCAAATTACTGGAAATGGTAACTAATCCCTCTGAAATAAGGTGGGCTATTGTTTCAACAACTCTTGGCCAATTCTTCCTCAGCTGTCGATTCTAGAGTTGGACTTCAAAACTCTCCTAGATTCGGCTCCTTTCACTGATGCTCCAAACATTCTTGTAGATGCTCTGGAGATTATGCCAGTTGCTCTGGATCATTTGTTTCTGGCTGGGTCAGACCTGCTCCCTGAGTTCCTCTTCTGATTTGGTCAATATTACAAACCCACTTTTCTGGTCTCTGAGCTCTCAATTGGTAACAGTATTCAATTTGAGCTCCCCTACGCTGAGCTCCAGACCCAAGTCACCAAGACTTTGGCCATAGCTCTGAATTTTTCGATCTTAAAAACATTTTGGATCATGATACCGCCGCTTATGCTCTTTGCTTTGCTGGCCAAATTCTTTTAAGTTGGTCCACAAAGCTTCCAGCCTCGCCTGGGTTCCACCATTCATTCAGCTTTAGCTTCTGAGAAGCCCATAGTCGCCTCTTGCAGGATGCAATCTGCTCCCTTCACAACTATCTCTTCTCCGGTGCTTCCCATCAGTATCTTCCGCTGATGGCGTTCATAGGGGCATGATTCAGCAACCCCTGTCAAGCATCCCTTCTTCGTTGCCAGCCCTCATGTCCAGTGTCCTTGATGAAGCCCATCGTCAGGCGCTCAGGACTAATCTTTTGGATCAGGTATCATATCAGGATTATTCAGGGTTATTTTCCAATTGCCTCTTTTTATACTGTTGCTTTCCCCCCACTCTGGGGTTTTGTGATTGGCTTCATCTGACATCTCAATTTCCCTTCCCCTAGTCGGTTTTATACAGGGCTCAGTGTCCACTCAAAGAAGGTGGTTTTGTGTAGGTCTCGCCCTCGCTAGCATCCAATCTCATATCAATTTTGATGGACTGTTCCTTCCTACCGCGATCCATCCTCCCTCCCCCAAGAGGTGACATAGGCAGAATCATCCCCATAATGAGGTCAATCATTAGAAATAAAAAACTTATACAATATATCGGCTTTTTTCTCTATGCAGTATATAATCTTTTTTCCAATATCTTTTATCATTTTTATCTTTATTCTTCTTTTTCCTATGAGACTTTACCTTGTTTCAGTTCAGCGGTCCATTTTTTACCCAAAACTGGGTCTGGGGTACTTAAACCTGCCAGTTTTCTATGGTTCAGAGGTCCTTTTTTCAGACTTAACCATCTAGATTGTTTCAGAGGTTTTTTTCAGACTTGTCCTAATCATCAGGACATGACCAACTTAATGGTTCATCAGTCCTTCAGGAACTCTTTTATTTTTTTTTATTGATCCATCACTTCATATACTTAACATGGACTTGATTCATAATTCTTCCATCCAAGAGATTCTTGATGGAGTAAGCATTGGTCGCTGTCTTGGCGATCACTTAAAACAGACCTGACCACAATACATCTAATTTGTTTCTTCATCCAAAACCATGCATATTGCAATAGGCAACTCTTTCCCCTATTCGATATTCTTCTAAGGCTGGTTAATTCTTTATCATCCGTCAATTTCGCTTGTATCCTTTTCTTTAAAATTGTATTAAATGCTTGTGATTGCATATCAATCAGGATACTTGTCAGTCAGTTCAGGTATTGCTCAGTACTCATCCCCAAAATAGGTTACACCACCAAATATAAAATTGGTAGCAACACATACCATCTACTACTAAAAAAATTGGTAGCAACACAGCCTTTCTTCCATATAACAATTCAATTGGAGTCTTTACCGTCACTGTATGATGACTAATATTGTAGGCGAATGTCACTGAACTCAGTTATGTTCCTCACGCGGAAGTTTTCCCTGAAACTAGCTTCCTCAGCGTTGTGGCCAGTGTTACATTGACCAGTTCTATCAGTCCGTTTGTCTCTGGCTGGTAAGGTACTGACATGACTCCTCTGATCCCCATTATCTTGTTTAATCTTGGGATCACATGAGACATGAAGTTGGTCCCATTGTCACTAAGCAGGACCTACGGACATCCATGCCAGTATACCATTTGATCCAGGATGAACCTCGCAGTACTGGTAGCGTCTACTTTCATTAGGGCCTTCATCTCGACCCATCTTGTCAGATGGTCAATAGCAACTATAATGTGCTTGACTCTCCCCATGCTCATTGTCAGCAGTCCCATCATGTTAATCGACACTATGTGCCAGGAAAATCCAGGATGGACCAGTTGTATCCAGTAGTATTATGTGGTTTTGTGCAGCTGGCACTCCACGCAAAAAGCTAGATAATCCGTGACATCGTAGCTGATTGATTCCCAGTAATAATACTGGAAAATATGGTCAGTTATTTTCCTCAGGCTTCATGCCCAACAACCTTGTGAGCTGCTTGTACTATTGCTGCTCTTTCAGCCAGTTTTGGAAACAATAGCCGCTTCTCATTGATCATCTTGAATACTTTTCCATCCATGGTCTCAGTGTTTTCCATCACTTTTTGAAGCGCACCTTGATTTCTTGGGGCTTGTCCCCATTTTTTCCTTTGACCATTCTCTGGAATAGCTCATCCACCTGTGGGTAAACCAACTGGACCATTGGCAACCGCGATAAGCCATTTACGTTCTGATGAGAAGCCCCACTTGGTGGACAATCTCATAATTGTAAGCCTGAAGCTTAAGTGCCCATCAGGCCAGTCATCCTTCCCGCTCTCTTAAATTGTGTAGCCAAAAAGCGAAGAGTGGTCTGTTACCACCTTAAAGTGCATTCCATGGACATACAACTGAAACCGCTTGCATGCATAAATGACCGCAAGACATTCCCATTCAGTCATGGTGTAGTTCCTCTCAGCAGATGTAAAAATTTTACTCTTAGGAGTCGATTATTGGAGGTCAACCCTAGTAGTCTTTCTACTGCACAGGTTCAGTTTCCTCATGCAACTCGCGTTGTAAGAGTATATATAATTTGATAATAGTATGACGACTATTATCTGTAGTCGAGTTAGAATTATCTTCAGGCTAACGCTTTGGCCGGTATTTCCAATAATACTGAATATCACACTCTTAGGGATTCGTTCCCTATAATCCTGTCCACTCAATCTTCATTAAAATCCTCTGATGACAGTCTCCTTCAGCCCAACACACAGTCAGCAGCAATCCCTTAGCTGTGGTTCCCTTCGTCTCTAGATCCCCATTCAGATCTCTACTCTTCTCTGAGAGTCTACCAATTATTGCCTTCTGCAATAATATTCTTGAGATGGAATCTTCACACTAGATGCTGATAGTCTAACTATTACCAAATCTACAGTCAAACTAATAAGGTTCTTTATTAGTTCTTCTCCAACCATAAATGTGTCAATCAGTGAGTGTTTTTGTTGTTTTTTTATTATAGTGAATTCTAGGGAATTTATAGGGGATTCAGCTGTCTAACCCTCAGTTGACACCTCTTTGATGAAATGGCAGCCGTTGCCATTGAATCACCCTTCCTCATCTTGGCAGCAATGGTCTTCCCCATCCTGACTAGGATTCCAACGTTAGACATCCTCGAGACCTTAAATGGAAAGAGTTGGAAATGTATCATTAACATTTTCCTCTCAATCTAAGCGAATCATCCATAATTGGGTAGCAACCTGCTTAGATAGTGGGACTTTTTACCCATTATGGCAGGTCACTTCACTAACCAATCGATTTGCTAGTTGCAGGCAGCATCACTCGCCTCGCAACTCATTAAACATTCCCAATCAGTTGGTGATGAAACCCAACCAATTTAATTGGTACACCTGATAGTTAATTACTATCAGATGCCCTTATTTCGTCACCGCTCCACCCAATGAGATATTAGGTATTCATCCGGATTGATCCACAATGGATACAACCAGATAGATATCCTAAAATCCCCCAAACGTAGTTCCTCCAAAATTTGGGTCAACTGATTTCCAATTCACTTCGCCTTAGGGAATTTTTCCCCTACCAATACCAGGTAATCTAGTAGGCTGGGAATATGGGCAAAAATCCCAACACATCCCCCTCTTGCCTAGATTTCCAGCGAGAAAAGGACTAGCATGGAAAGACCGCTTCAGACACCTGGTTGAATACTTTATTGGTTCAAGTGGAGTACTTCATCAATACTCAACGCTTCTCAGGATGACCTTCAGCATACAGCATTCCTCTTCTTCCTCCCCGCTACTGCCTACTCAGAGCGTGGTCCCCACGACCTCTTGTTGTGCCAGGATGATCAATTTACTCATGACGATCTTTTCCCAGGATCCAGTTTTCCCCCATCAGGGTATATGACCCGCTGTCATATTCAGGTTTCTTGGTCCAGCATCCTAGAATTCCTGATTCTCTCCTCATCCTAGACAGGAGACTCTTGCCTTCAATATTCATCTCGTGGCTTAATTAATAATACTTATTTATATTTGCCTTCATTATTTCGCTCATAACCTCTTGGCTGTAAGTCATTCTTCCCTTGGAAAGCTAATTTCATTAATTTTATAAAATCAATTTCCCAAAATTGGAGCTAAATGGAGTGTAGGGTGCATAATGTCAACTTCTATATCAGTCTGACATCCCCCCTCTAGTCCTGCTCATATGTCAAACTTGGAATCTCGCTACCAACAGCTTCTTAACAGTCTGTCAAATTCAGACCTCCGCCTCTTCCAGCAAATGAGTCAGGATGCTCAGCAGACCCTCTTCTATGGTCCCTCCAGGACTTATACGCCTAGCTTGGTGCAAGCAGCTAGTCCTTTCATTGAGTTACCGGAAACAGTATCCAATCCCATCAAAACCAGGCGTGCCATCATTTTGAATAACTCTCATCCGACTCTTCCCATACAGTTGATCCTCAAGTTGGACTTCAAAACCCTTCTGGATTTGGCTCCTTTCACTGAGGCTCCAAACATCATCATCGATGCTCCAGAGGTTATGCTGACTGCTCTAGATTGTTTGTTTTTGGCTGGGTCAGATTTGCTCCCTGAGTTCCTCTTCCAACTCAGTCAATACTACAAACCCACTTTACTGGTTTCTGAGCTTACAATCAGGAACAGCATTTATACTGAGCTCCCCTATGCTGAACTTCAAGCGAAAGTCACTGAGGCATTGTTTTAGCGCTGAATCCCCCAGATCTGGACAACCTTCTGGATCGGGATACTGCCACTTATGCTCTCCACTTTGCTGGCCAAGTTCTTCAAAGTTGGTCGACAAAGCTTCCAGCCTCACCTGACTTTCATCAGTCATTCAGCTTCAGCTTCCGCAAAGCCCATAGTCATCATCTACAGGATGCAATCCATTCATTACATGACTACTTCTTCTCTGGAGCTTCCCATCACTATCTTCCATTGATGGCGCTAATTGGGGTTATGATTTGACAACCTCCATTGAGTATTCCTTCTTCACTGCCAGCTCACATGTCTGGTGTTTTTGATGAGGCCTGTCGGCAGGCACTCAAGACAAATCTTCTGGCGCCAGTGCATTATCAGGATCCTTTAGGGTTATTCGCCAATTGCCTCTTCCTTTATTGCTGTTTTCCACCGCACTCTGGGGTTTCACAATTGGCATCTTCCAACCTATCTATTTCTCTTCCCCTAGTCGCATTCTCTCAGGGCTCAGCGTCAGCTCAACGAACATGGTTTTGAGTAGGACTCGCCCTTGCAAGTGTCCAATCGCATATCAATTTTGACAGGCTATTCCTCCCTACTGTGATCCATCCTCCCTCCCCCAAGAGGCGACATAGGCGGAATCATCCCCGCACTGAGGACAACCAACAAAAATTAAAATTTAATAAAACCATATTGGCTTCTTTTTTTATCTACGTTTTTATATATGTATATATATATATATATATTCACAATATCTTTTATCAAATTTTTTTCCCTATGGGACTTGACCTTGTTTAAGTTCAGAGGTCCATCTTTTCCCCCAAACTGGATCCTGGGCATTTAAACCTACCAGTTTTCTATGGTTCAGAGGTCCTTTTTTCAGACTTAACCAACTAGATTGGTTCAGAGGTCCTTTTTTCAGACTTGACCTAATCATCAGGACATGACCAACTTAATTGTTCATCGGTCCTTTGGGAACTCTTTTTTTATTTTTTTTGATCCATTGCTTTAAATGTTTAGCGTGGACTCGATTTACTAATCTTTCATCCAAGAGATTCTTGATGGAATAAGCATCAGTTGCCGTCTTGGCAATTACTTTGAACGGATCTGACCATAATGCATCCAACTTATTTCTTCATCTGAAACCATGCGTATTGCAATAGGCAACTCTTTCTCCTATTTTATTCTTCTAATGGCAGTCAGTTTTTATCATCCATCAATTTCGCTCATATCCTTTTCTTTAAGGTAGTATCAAATGCTTGCGATTGCATATCAATCAGGATACTTGTCAGTCAGTTCAGGTATTGTTCAGTACTCATCCCTGACGTAGGTTCTGCTACCAAATATAATATTGGTGGTAATGTGGCCTTCCTCCCATAAACTAATTCAAATGGCATCTTTCCCATCACCGTATGATGACTAATTTTGTAGGCGAACATCACCAAACTCAGGTACATTCCCCAAATGGAAGTTCTCCCTGCGACTAGCTTCCTCAGCGTCGCAGACTGCGTCCCATTGACCCATTCTACCAGTCTGTTTGTCTCCAGCTGATATGGTACTGACACAACTCCCTGGATCCCCGTTATTTCGTTTAGCCTTGAGATCACATGGGATGTGAAGTTGGTCCCATTATCACTCGGTATAACTTGTGGACACCTATGCCAGTATACTACTTGATCCAGGATGAATCTCGCAGTATTGGTAGCATCAACTCGGGTTAATATTTTTGTTTTGACCCATCTTGTCAGATGATCAATGGCCACTATGATGTATTTCACTCCTCCTGTACTCATTGCCAACAGTCTCATCATGTCAATAGACACCATGTGCCAGGCAAATCAAGGTCAGACTAGTCAGTATCCAGTTGTATTCTTGTGTGGTTTATGCAGTTGGCATTCCATGCAACAAGCCAGATGGTCCGCGACATCATAATTAATCAATTTACAGTAATAATACTGGCAAATATAGTCAGTTGATTTTACCAGGCCTCCATGCCTGACAACATTATGAGCGGCTATAATGATCGCTGCTCTATCTGACAGTTTTGGGAATAGTAGCCATTTTCCATTTATTGTCTTAAATACTTGTCCATCCATGGTCTCAGTGTTTTCCATCACTTTTTGAAGCATACCTTGGATTTCTTGAGGCCCATCCTCAATTCTTCCTTCGACCATTCTCTGGAATAGCTCATCCACCTGCGGATATACCAACTGGACCATTGGTAACTGCAATAAGCCATCCGCGTTCTGATGAGAAGCCCCCGCTCAGTGGACTATCTCATAATTATAAGCCTGAAGTTTGAGTGCCTATTGGGACAGTCATCCTTCAGGTTTCCTCAGATTGTGCAGCCAACTCAACAAAGAGTGGTCCTTCACCACCTTAAAGTGCATTCCATAGACATACACCTGAAACTGTTTACAGGCGTAAATGACTGCAAGGCATTCACGCTAAGTTATGGTGTAATTCCTCTCTGCGGCAGAGAGTGTCCAGCTCACATATGCCACCAGATGTTCATCCTCAAGTTCATCTACTTGGCTCAGTATGGCGCCAATTGCCATCAATGAAGCATCAGTTTGAATGATAAACTCCTGATCAAAATTTCATACATTTCAGAATTGACGAATTTATCAGGTACTGGTGTAACTCATCAAAAGAGTCCTGAGCCTCTTTTTTTTAGTACTAGATGGTCCCAACCCAAGGGGGATTCATCGATGTAAGTCCTGAGCCTCTTCATTCCATACGAATCCTTTTTTTGATTCCTTTAATAAATGAAATAAGGGCTCAGCTATTCGTGCAAAGTCCCAAATAAATCTTCTATAGTATCTGACCATCTTAAGGAATACTTGGATGTCTTGGACACTCTTCAGCACAGCCATCTTTTCAAAAGCTGCTATCTTCTAGGGTTGCAGCTGTAATCCATTTGCTTTGATCACAAATACCAGGTATTCAAGCTCCTTCTTGAAGAAGTGACACTTCCATGGCTTGATCTTCAGGTTAGCCGTGGACAGTCTCTTAAACACTTCCTCCAAGTGTTGAAGGTGATCATTAAATGTCCTACTGAACACGTTTATATCATCCAGATATAACAAGATGCACAACAACTTCAGGTCACTTAATAACGCGTCCATGGCCCTCTGGAACATAGCGGGCGCATTACAAAGACCCTGGGGCATCCTAGTCGGCTGGTATAACCCCTGTGCGGTGATAATCACACATTTTTCCTGGTCATCTGCTGGCAAGTTGATCTGCCAGTATCCTGAGATTAGGTCCATCACGGAGAAATACTTTGCTTCTCCTAATCGGTCTAGCGCATCATCAATCCTTGGTAGGGGATATGAATCCTTCTTCATAATTTTATTCAGCCTCAAATAGTCAATCACTACCCAATTTGATCCATCTTTTTCTTTACAATCAAAATCAGGCTTGCCCAGGGACTTGATGACGGAACTAGAAGCCCATGCTTTACTAGTTTGCTGATCTCATCTTCCACTACTGCTTTGGCAGCTTTCAATCTTTGGATCGGTCTCATTCTTATAGGTAAATTTTCTCCAGTGTCGACTTTGTGAATTACGCCTTGCATGTATCCCAAATTGTGATCATCCTGCGTGAATATTTCCCAATATCTCTCGAATAATTTGAGCACCTCCTTTTCTACCCTTCTGGCAGATCTGTGAGCTGCTCTTGATCAACTAATAAGTTGATGCTTTCAGCTGCTCCAGCTGGTAATCCCATTTCCTCAAGAGATCCAAAATCATGAAATCGTCTCAATTCTGCCATCAGGATTAGATGAATAAATGCAATGATTTGATTTTATTAATATTCATTGATTTTTCGCTTAAATTCGCCAAGAGAACTCATATTTCTCCATGGCCTGGCATAATTCCCAGGAGCCACCCAAGGCTCCACTCTGGACTTCTTCCAGGGGCTTCCAAATTCTCCATACAACAACTCCAGAATCTCTAGGGTCAACCCTGTGTCGACTATCATCTGCAATCCAGCCAGTATGGTTTCTTCCTTTTGATCCGCAAAGGAATTCCCCAGTTCTCTAAATTTTGGCTGACATCTCCTGTTGCCTCCTACCAACTAATTGGTACTGAATCAGTACAATGCCATTATTGTATATCAAGTTGATGAAGTTATTTCTCTGGTATAATGGAACTTCACCTTTCTTTTGATATACTAATGGTAACGTCTGACCCAGGATGGTCAACATATTATCCTCAAAGTTACAGTTAACTCCGTATTTCCGCAGAAACTCTGTTCCAATCAGGATATCATAGTTTTGATTTGCCAAAATTATTGCTGGCACAGATACCACCAATGACCTGAATCGTAGTGGCAGCGCATTATACGCTCCACAGAAAATGGTGGTGTTTGGCCAGCTGTTCCATATTCCTTCTTGTGTTCCAAGTCTGGAGAGATCTTCATCTTCTTCACCAGCTTAGTCGACACAATGTTGATGGGCGCTCCGCTATTGACTATCACCTGTACCCTTACTCGATTCACCTGAATACCTATATATGTACACTCAGAGTATTGTAATAGGGTATTTACTAAGTGAATTGCGGCATTATCATCCAAATCTAGGGTATTAATTATCTGCGCCGATAATTCAGGAAATGATTCCTTAATTGTGCCAAGGGGAATCGACAGGTTGGCCTCATCTAACCAAATATCAGTTAACTCATCAGGATTTTTGACGGTCTAAATCTTCTCCACCAGTTGTTGGGTGTACGGCTGGGTAACCTCCTGAACTATCTTGGGGTCAATCTTCTTCACCCTGGCTCTGGTCACAGCGTATATGTCCATGTTGACCACTTGATATATTGGATCCTGCTTGTCATCCATGAACAAATCGCTAATATCTATTTCTTTGTTCATAACATTGGGAGGAACAGGTTTCTCTGCCACACTAGACTGTTCCTTATCTAGACAGCGGGACCTTTTCCTGAATCCTTGGTGGCTGTTATCTCTATAGCCTGGACCATATTAACTTGATCCTTCAGCTTTTTGCAGTGTACAGCGAAATGCTCTTTCCCACCACACTGAAAACAGACCTTTTCCTTCTTGTTTAACCGATTGTAATCCTCAGGCTTATTCCCCAGAACAGTTCAGTTAAAAGTCTCCTTTGCTCCTTCGCCTCCCTTCATGGGATTCGAACTTCAGACCAGATTTGACTTAAAGCTTCTATTAGGAGCATCAAACGTTGCTCCCAAAATCTTCAAATTGTCTTCCACTTGTGAGGTAGTTATCTCAGTCGTGAATACAGTAGACATCATTTGATGCAAATTGCAATAGGGCTAAAGGGCCGCTTGCAGGCGATTCTTGCATCAAAGTCATCTAGCACCTTTGCTTCGTCCAGGATCTGTGATTCCTGGTAGAATTGATCTGCAAAGCTTGCAAGAGACTTGTCTTTACGGAATTGAATTCCCATAAAGTCTTGCTTGCATTTCAACATGCAGGTTGGACTGCCCAATTTCTTCATTATTGCTGCCCTAGCCTCAGCATTAGACCAGCTGTCCCCCTCCAGGTGGGGTAACACCAGATTCTGGCAATATGTGTTTAAGCAGTTCATGACCGTCAACGCCTTCTGATGATCCCCATATCCATTCATGGTCATGTCAAATAGTCAAAAAAATTCTGGGGCATTATACTGAATGGAATGTAGGCAATTTATTAGTTGCCTTAAATTCCTCCGAGTCAGTTTGGGCTGACTCTCTTGGTTCAGTTACTCAGTTTACTTGCAGAGTGTCATTGGGCATCATCTCCAAAATAGCATTGAATGTGGGCGGCATATTTCTTGGGGTAAGCGTTTTCCCAAGTATTGTTTAAAGACTTCCTTCTTTGAAATCATTAGCCACATCAGACTTGCTTGCACTTCTATGTGCTTTCAATTTCTCTACTTCTTTTAATAGCTTCTCAATGTCTGCACCAAACTTTCTCAAATGAACGCGATCTGCTTCACGTTCCATTTTCAGAAATAGGACCTCTCAGATGAGGTCTCCTTCTTTCTTCTTTAACGAGTTTACTTTGCCAAGTAACTCGTTCCCAAAGTTGGCTACGTTGTCAACTCCTTCCTCCACCTTGGTTACTCATTCCTCCAAGGCCGCAAACTCTCAGTGGTCCACAGAGTTTAAGGCATTCTGGTTCACTGTGTCAATCTCAGTCCACAACCTACGCATCTCTTCTTTGCACGACATTCTGGATAAATTCTTCTACTCAACTACCCCTGTAGTGAGCACCAACTTGTAAAAATTTTACTCTTAGGAGTTTTTATTGGAGGTCAACCCTAGTAGTCTTTCTACTGCACAGGTTCAGTTTCCTCATGCAACTCGCGTTGTAAGAGTATATATAATTTGATAATAGTATGACAACTATTATCTGTAGTCGAGTTAAATTATCTTCAGGCTAACGCTTTGGCCGGTATTTCCAATAATACTGAATATCACACTCTTAGGGATTCGTTCCCTATAATCCTGTCCACTCAATCTTCATTAAAATCCTCTGATGACAGTCTCCTTCAGCCCAACACACAGTCAGCAGCAATCCCTTAGCTGTGGTTCCCTTCGTCTCTAGATCCCCATTCAGATCTCTACTCTTCTCTGAGAGTCTACCAATTATTGCCTTCTGCAATAATATTCTTGAGATGGAATCTTCACACTAGATGCTGATAGTCTAACTATTACCAAATCTACAGTCAAACTAATAAGGTTCTTTATTAGTTCTTCTCCAACCATAAATGTGTCAATCAGTGAGTGTTTTTGTTGTTTTTTATTATAGTGAATTCTAGGGAATTTATAGGGGATTCAGCTGTCTAACCCTCAGTTGACACCTCTTTGATGAAATGGCAGCCGTTGCCATTGAATCACCCTTCCTCATCTCAGCAGCGATGGTCTTCCCCATCCTGACTAGGATTCTGACATTAGACTTCCTCGAGACCTCAATGGAAAGAGCCAAAAATGTATCATTAACATTTTCATCTCATCCAAGTGAATCATCAATAACTGTATAGCAACCTGCTTAGATAATGGGACTTTTTACCCATTATGGCAGGTCACTTCACTAACCAATCAATTCACTAGTGCAGGCGGCGTCACTCGCCTCGCAACTCATTAAACATTCCCAATCAGTCAGTGATGAAACATGACTGATACCAATCAGTACACCTGATAGTTAATTACTATCAGATGCCCTTATTTCGTCAGCCACTCCACCTGATGAGATATTAGGTATTCATCCAGATTGATCCCCAACAGATACGACTAGATAAATATCCTAAAATCCCCCAAACGTAGTTCCTCCAAAGATTCGGGTCAACTGATTTCCAATTCACTTCGCCTTAGGAATTTTTCACCTAGCGATAACAGGTAATCTAGCAGACTGGGAATATGGGCAAAAATTCCAACAGCAGCTGAGAGTGTCCAGCTCACATACGCCACTGGATGTTCATACCCAAGTTCATCTACTTGGCTCAGTATGGCACCAATTGCCATCAATGAAGCATTGGTTTGAATGATAATCTCCCAATTGAAATTTGGATATTTCAGGATTGATGAATCTATCAAATACCAGCGTAACTCATTGAAGGAGTCCTGGGCCTTTTCATTCCATACAAATCCTTTTTTGGATCCTTTAATAAATGGAATAATGGCTTGGGTATTTGGGTGAAGTTCATAAGAAATCTTTTATAGTATCTGACCATCCTAAAAAACACTTAGATGTCTTGGACACTCTTCAGTACAGCCATACGCTCTATAGCTGCTATCTTCTGAGTTTGCGGCTGCAATCCACTTGAGTTGATTAAGAATCCCAGGTATTCCAACTCTTTCTTAAAGAAGTGGCACTTCCTTGGCTTGATCTTCAGGTTAGCCATGGACAGTTGCTTAAATACTTCTTCCAAGTGGTGTAGTTAATCAGTAAACATCCTACTGAAACACATTTATATTGTCCAGATATACCAAGGATGCATGACAACCTCAAATCGCTTAATATCACATCCATGGCCCTCTGAAATGTTGCAGGCACATTGCATAGACCCTGGGGCATCCTCGTCAGTTGGTATAGCCCCTGCGTGGTAATAATTGCGCATTTTCCCTGGTCTTCCTTTGGCAAGTCAATCTGCCAATATACCAAGATCAGATCCATCATGGAGAAATACTTTGTTTCTCCTAATTAATCTAGTGCATCATCAATCCTCGGTAGGGGATGAATCCTTCTTTATAATTTTGTTCAGCCTTTGGTAGTCAATCACCACCCGGTTGGATCCATCCTTCTTCTTCACTATCAGTATTGGACTCGCCCAGGGACTTGACGATGGAACTAGAAGTCCATGCTTTACTAGTTCGCTGATCTCATCTTCCACTACCTCTTCAGCAGCTTTTGATTGTCAGATCAGTCTCATC
>JAKSZP010017537.1:0-73505 GCA_022478985.1 Massospora cicadina
GGTAGTCCTTTCTCAGTCTTTGTTAGCCGAATATATTATGATCATTGCAAAGAGCGTAATGAATCAGGAGGACATCAACAGAGGTTATTACATAAAGGATGAGATGGTGTGGTTTCAGGGGTGCCTATGGGTTCCTGCTGGATCACTTCACCTAAAAATCATGCAGAACCATCATTACGGAATCACCGTTGGTCATCCTGGGAAGGCGAAGATTCTTGAGCTTATCTGCCGCACTTACAATTGAAAGGGATTAGCCACTCAGGTAGGCAGTTATTGTGAATAGTGCCTAGTCTGCAACCAAATGAAACCGAATTGATAACATATAGCGTGGTTGTTGGTACCAGTTCAAAAGGCTGATGGTCCTTGGACTTCTCTATCAGTTGATTTTCTTGTAAAATTGCCTGTATCTGATGGCTATGATGCTATTATGGTGGTGATGGACCATATTATGAAGTTCGCCCACTTTATCCCTTGCAGAACCACAGTCACTGCGGCTGATATGGCTAGGCTCTTTGTTACTTATGTGTTCGCTCTTCATGGGGTCCCTCAAGAAATAGTTAGCAATTGGGGATCCCAGTTTACCTCCATCTTTTGGTAAAAGTTGTGTAAGACTTTTCAGATTTTCCCCTGTCATTCACCTGCCTATCAACCTCAATCAGATGGGCAGACTGAATGAGTGAACCAGTGCCTCAAACTGTTCTTGCGGTGTTACACTACTGCAGATCTTTTAGATTGGGTTTTCCATCTCCCAATGGCCCAATTCAGTTATAACAACGCCCAACATGCATCAATCGATTGTTCACCCTCCTTTTCCAACTATGGCTTCAATCCCGCCTTCAGCATAGAGCCCAGTTGTGGATCTAAGGTGAAAGGGGTGGTGGACTTTTGTAAAAATGATCAAGGAAGTACACCAGGGAGTGAGAGCAAATTTATATGCAGCCATGCAGGATTACAAGGGGAACGCTGATGGTAAGGAATGAGTTGGAACAACGTACAAGGAAGGAGATCATGTGATGCTGGATGCAAAAACATTTCAATCAAGTAATTATGCAAAAAAACTGGGACCAAAGAGGATTGGTCTATACACATTGTCAAAAAGGTGAGCCACTCCTCATACCACTTGAATCTCCCCCCTCATTTCGAATCTTTTCAGTTTTCCATGAAAGCAATCTCACATTGTTTGAGGGCCCCCCTCCAGAGACTCCTGAGGCTTATATCATGGATGGGGCGCCAGAGTGGGAAGTGGGGGATATTGTAGCCTCTCGTTGGGTAAGAAGAAGACTCAAGTATCTTGTATCCTGGAAGGGATTTGATGCAGTGGGGAACAGTTAGGTCCCAGTGTGTGACTGCGCACATGCCCAAAATTTAATTGTAGCGTTCCACAATTTTTTCCCTGAGGCCGCAGGATTGAATTATAACCAAGTCGTTGCTGCCATGAAGTTGGCATCCGCCCACAAAAACTTTTCCTTGGTGAATTCCCCTGGAGGGGGGTGGAGCCCAAAAAAGAAGAGATTGTAATGTCATGTTTACATGACCTTATTGAGGGTACCAACAGCAGGGATAAGACTGGGAGGCATCAGGTTCAAAGGGTCAAATTGCAGGACCTTCCTGACCTAAAACACACCTTGGATCAACTCTGGGTAAAGGCTAGGTATGCCCAGTTTGGCATAAGTGAGTTATTTAAAACCCAGCCCCTTGTTTCAGTTCTAGCGCTAAAACAAATGTGTTTTAAATTTAAAAATGATGGCTCAATTTGGTTAATTGGGGAACAGAGGTTCAAAACCCGTTCTATTTACAATATTATGAGCTAGGGTCAGGTTCAATATCAGTTGATCAGTTGAGTAAGGTCAGTTTCAAGGTATGTTGCCCTTTCAAATGGAAGCATGCGCCTATTGGTGCACCAAAGCTTGGTACCACTTTCGCAAATCCATAATTTCCTCACGTTAGCTTAATTATGTCTGCTTGAGACCAACGTTTTTCATTGGTTGCCTTCCCTAATAAACCCCACAGTCTTTTTATGTTTTTCCATATGTTTACTTGGGAGAACCTTTGCATGGATCTCTTCAAGGAGGTCTCACGACATGTTAGCTGATTATTATTTTTAAAATTATTATAGCCACAGGTACACCGCTGGTCCTACCAGGTTCCCTCCAAACCAGGTCACCCATGCACTCTATCCCTATACTAAACTCAGTTATGCACTGCCCTCTGGGGTACAGACAAGTTTTGAGTATTGCTCAATCTCTTATTATTTTTACTTTGCTACACACCCTCACCTTATGTATATTCAGCTCAAGCACCCTCTTCTGGGATATCTTTTTTATAACGCTGGATACTAGTTCCCTTGCGTTGGTCCTGTGCACAGAGCACCACAACGATGGGATTTGGAGAGTTATATATACTCTCCTGACAGAAGCTGCCATCATGAACATCTGGTCCACCAACCCTACCTGCATGTCCCAGGAGGCATGATTGGTGGACACAGGATCCAAAGCAGCACAAAATACTGCCATGATGACGTCCAATGGGATCTTAAGGCATGGGGCCTGTTTGCAGGAGGCCTCTACAAATGAAGCCAAATCTGATGCTTCAGTGCCTAGGGGAAGAAACTGGAGCAAGAACACAGATCATGCTACTAACGCATGTACCACTGATGCCACCAGTGTAATCAACGGGGTCAAAACCCCAGCCTAGTTGTCTGAGCAGAAGATTCCATGCACCCATCAGTGATCATCACCCTCTATGGCATCCAATGAAGCCACACGTTGCTGCGCATCCATCAGAGCAGCTGACACCAATGTGTTAACCAAGAATCACACCTGCATCTTGGCAAGGGCATCTAACACCTGATTGTCCACCTCCATAGATGGGACGGCTGAGCCCACCCTCCAAGGGTGGGATGTGATTGGGGATAAAGCCTGCAGAACAAATTATACTATAAGAGCTCCCCCATCACCACATGGGAGCACCCCACAAACGTGCAAACTGACCATAAAAACAGCACAAGCCTGAGCACTGACTTCAAATTCATATGGTATACTGGAACCACTGAATCACGAAATTTAAGCAGAAGAGTGGTGATTGACAGACTCTAGGGATCAGTCAATTATTTATATAAACAGTAGATAATATTGATACTGTCCTGCAAGTTAGGGTACTTGAGCACCTAGAAAGCAACCCAGAATGCTATGGACATTGCCATACATGTGACTTGATAGCAAGAAGGAAGAGAAGTGAATAGGGAATGACAACTAGCAGCTACCATAGCTAACATCCTGACTAACAACCAGACTGTGGCCAATGGAGCAGCAGAAGATTTAACTGCAGAAAAACTCTTAT
This sequence comes from Massospora cicadina, assembly GCA_022478985.1. Lineage (NCBI taxonomy): Eukaryota > Fungi > Entomophthoromycota > Entomophthoromycetes > Entomophthorales > Entomophthoraceae > Massospora > Massospora cicadina. Next base: position 3,340 of record JAKSZP010017537.1, read on the forward strand.
GGAACCATGGAGGGTACGGGATGTGTTGAACCACCAGGTGGGGGATGAGTGGCAAGGCCATGAAACCTTGCCCAGTGGGGAAAGAGAACATTTGGTAACAATGTGACTTCTCAACGCCAGAGGGCATCCACAAGCAGGGATATCCCCATCAGGCAACTTGCTTGGTAACCCATTCAATAAGAGGGGGTAGCAGTGTTGTAATAACTACCATTAGAGCCCAGTAAATGTGCAACCCTGGGAACATAATTTTGGGTAGTGGCAGCAACAAACACAGGAAAAGTTGAATAACTGAAAAGTTCGAACTAGAAAGGGGTTTTACTTATTGCAAAAGATATAGAACTGACCAAAAACTGTACCAGTGAGAGATGGTTGCCTTAAGGCCTAGGGGCTTAATAATAAATGAGGATGCATGAATAAAGGGATTGCAATCTCAAACAATCAGATGGAATGAGATCTCACAGCTAACTTGATGCCAAATCAATTTTCCACTTGTATCTGTCTCTCACTCAAATTTTACCACTAAATTATTCCTCCTACTGCAATTTTTATTGACTCAGTGATGCTTCATTTTGTGGCTGACTGGTAGTACCTATGGACAGGCTACAGGAGCCCAATCCCATTGGGTATTGAAGGGATTTATCACCCTCAATTTCACTGGAGTTGGACCCCTCGATATATTCAGAATTTATGCCTCCTTGGAGGAAACTGAAATTGTCACTGGAGTTGGATCCCTCAATTGGTTTGTATTTTTCATCTCTTCAGTAAATCCTAAGGTTGTCACTGGGGGTATGTACTTACCATTACCCTTCAAATAGTGTTCTCTCACTGCCACCACCTCTACGCACACCCCACTAATCCAATATAGTAGTTCTTGCATGGTCAGATAGGGGGAAAGGGGGTAATCTTAAGGGGGTATACCATCACCTACCTCTTTCCACCACATGGGCTAATTTTTTCCCTAGTTGATGAGAGGGATGACCAACTTCCTGGCACATTTTTGGATTCAAAATGAGATTGTCTTATGATTGAGGCACAGGGGGTGCTCTCCTGAACTTACAGTCCATATATAGGTAGTCCTGGTTTTTATAGCATAGGAAAATTCTCACTTTTGCTTTGTTGATGGCTTCATCATGGAGATTGTATTAATGAAGAAGCTATTCAATGACTTCCTGACATATCTGGTTGGTATACTAGCCATTTAATCTACCAACTGAGAGGCTAGTGGTCCTATGGGAACAAGCTTTATATTGGGGTCTTCAGCTTCCTTATCTGAACTGCTGAGGTATATGTGGTCTCAGGTGGGCTCCCCTGTATCCAAGGGTTGAGGTGATACTTGTTCCTAAAGCCAATAGTGAAGCAGTAGAGATATTGACTCATGGTGGTTAATTCCTTGTTTCCTCTATAGTTTCATCAAAAGTACCCCCTGTAGTAAGCACCAGTATATTGCAATTGGAACTGCAATCAGAAAAGAAATGCACAGATATATTTATACTTTAGATAGATACAATTGTGTGAAGAGTGTACTTTCAAATAAATGTAAAGCTTGATGATATATAGGCCTTTATTAAAGATATATTTCGAAATTTGGAATAGTCTCAGTATATACTTCCAGCTTGAAGATCCTTTGTTGGTATTTTTCATAATGAGCATCACTGTGTATATCCCTTTTCATTCTGAGCCAACCCAAAAATTTATATTTTGACCTCTAGTTGGTCATCTTACTTCTTGGTTTCCAAATCTTCTAATATTTCCTCCTTATAGTCTACTAATGGCTAGTTATTAACCCCCTGGTTACATTTGACAACTGCGTTGCATCATGAACTTGCTTTTAAAATATCACACTCAAAAAAAAATATTTATAAATTTTTCTTTTTTTGATTCCTTGAATATTTTTTGACATGTTTTTTCTTTTATGAATTAAGATTTGATTTACAATGCTAATACTAATTACTTTGTACATAATATTGCTCAAATAAATGAATTCTCACACAAAATTTACAACCTAATATACTGTTCTGCACATCAGCAAATTAAATCCGTTCCAAACACAAGAATTTTTTTAAATAAATATGTACCCAAGGGTTAAGCCTTCTGAAGCTTGATGGTGGTTCATCCAAGGTTGGGTATGTCTTGGGGTGCCCTGTTCAAACTCAGTAGCATCTTGAGGGGATTGGCCAACTGGCAATGCTTGAGATGAATTTGACTATATAATTCTGATAATCTCCAATCAATGGGAACAGAATTAGTTTGAGAAACTAAACAAGAGAAAATGTTTGATCTGCAAAAATTAGGATCATGCAAATAAATTTAAACAAAAGGTTAAAGTTGGGTCAAAATTGCTAGCAACATATTGACAGTGGATCAATTGGGATAAATTGTAAAAGGATATAGATAGCAGGACAAGGGTGAAGGTGAGGACTATAGGTTACTGGAGGTATTAGGCCTGGTGGTAATATAATTTGGTTGGTCAAACCCAAATCTCAACATTAAGGGTACCTATATATATTTTTTAGATGAAGCAAAAAATATATATATATTGAAATTTTGCTTTTGTAATGAGATCCTTGCAAAACTTAAATTATATTATGTCATTTATAAACCTTGATACTAGAAGTGGTTTTAATTGGATAGGATAAATATAACTAAAACAATATTCCAGTTATATAGATTTATTTTATTTAATTGAGGTAAGCCAACCAGGGGGTGGACATTACTGAACTAAAACTAAAAATCATAATAAGATAACAATTCAAACAAAACGCCCAAAATGGACAGATCAATTGAATCATACCTAACAAAATATCCAACCAGGTGGGCAGCGAATACTGCTATCCCTCCTTGGTGGATGGGGAGGGTGGATTGGGGGGCTCATCTTTGGCCGCATACATCTCATTCCAGAGTAGGGTGCGTGTTAAGGCAGATAATAGGGGTGTGGGGGCATCGGCGGTATGGGGTTTGATATCTCTGATGACTGGAACTTCCAAATAGTTGTTAGCCATCATAATGCCAACAATGTATTTGGCCAAAGCATCTTCAGCTTTGAGGCAGGCGACTGGGAATTTAATGAACGTGGCGATGTTGGTTCAGGTTATTTTTGCTTTCAGATTCCGTGCTACTGTTACCATGTTCTGGATGGCTTCAGTGACATTTTTGTGTAAAATTTTCATATTAATCTTACGTTGTGCAGTAAGATCGTTGGGGATAGTGTGAGGTGGAATTCCTCCTGCGAGTGCAGCTACATATTTGGTGGCAGCTTTGTGGAGTGGACGGCAACCTGGTATGGTGGCTGCTTCTACTGCAAGCTGATGGTCGCTGTAGAACAGTTTGGCATTAGGTTGTGGGAAATATATCTGAGGCAGGTATTTTGCATCCCATTATGCATTACAGAGCCACTCAACATGCAGCAACGGTTCTTCAATGACATTACCTGATTCATTGATTTCATCCAAATACTCTCATGGGTTTTGGTTGAATTGGATTGGGGAATTGGCGTATGGTTGAGGATTGGCTGAATTTCTGGATTTTTCCTGGGATTGAACTGGGGTCCAATCCTGCACTTTATTGGAAGAATCATGTGTGTCCCTGGGGAAAGGTGGATGCTGATTGGTGGCTACAGGTGCAGCTGCAGCATCAGTCATTGAAGAAGGGAAGGTAGGATCATACCCCATATCAGAGTTGGTGCAGGGTGGGCAGCGGATTGGCGGGCATTAGGCAAACTTTTGGAATTGGTGTAAGTTTCTAAGTATGGGCATTTGCATTTCAAGTGGTTTAATTCAAAACTGGATGGACAAATCATCTATCCGCCCTCAACGCGGGCCCAGAACGGATGGTTGGGGGCAGATGGGATGGTGGCACAAGGGGGAATTGCCAACAAAATTTTTGTAAATTCAGGGCTGATTGTGGCATATGCCTGAGGCCCAGTGAGTCATGTGGCCCTATTTGGGACCACAAATTGTAAGATGGGGTTGGCGCTGTAGGCTGCCAAACCTTCCATCAGCTCCTGGTGGAGCACTTTGGGGGGAGGTGGGTGGGCAAACCAGAAAACTGGACCACCAAGGTGGTGTCCATTGGGAGCCAGGTCCAAGTTGTTAGAAGGGGAATATTATTTAATATTAGTGGCACCATTGCTGCAATGGCTGCATTGGCTTCACAGGGGAAGCAAAGATCAAAGTACCCCTTATAGGGGCAGAAGTCAATAAAACAGGCTGGTGTCATCACTGCCTGAGCCATTTTGATAATGGCTTGGTCATCATAGGGGAAGAATTTCCCATATTTGACCCTAAGGCCAAAATGCATGTTGCTCCGGGGGAGCACCAGGGGGCAGCTGGGCACCACTTGGGTTCAGGTGAGATGGGCATCGAGATCCTTGGGAGGAATGAATCATCCCAAGGGTTTGGAATGACTGGGTGAGCCAGTCTGAGCACGTTTTCCTGTCAGATGGAAAATGGAGGGGGGAGTTTCACCGCTGCCCCATGCTGGGACAGTTGGCGGGGGATCCAATGACATTGGAGCAAGACTTCAGTGTGTGATTAAGTGTTTGCTTTTAATTTACTGAATAAATTTCTTAGAAAGTTATGCCAAGCAGAGAGAGGTGATGCCAGTTATGTAGATTTAGAATCACTTATTAATTTATATTAGCTTTCTTGTTTAATAAATACTATCCATACATTACCCTCACTTTGCTATGGTATCTATAGGATTTTTAGATATTCAAATTTATTAGTTTAGATTTTATATTATTATAAATAAAGAGTAACCACTCAGCCAAATATAAACGCTCAATTGAATTAACCAAAACCCACTAACCACTCAGCTAAACCTAACTGAAATTATCAAATCAACCAATAACTAATCACCCCTCAAAACTAAACTGTGTCCTATCAATTTGACCAAAAGCCATCAACCACTTGGCCAAACAAGTTAACCTATCAGAATCAATCAAATAGCACCAAACTGCTACCCAAAACATCTCTTTATATAAAATCATTGTTTATGTGACATGTCTTCCAAACTACTAAATCAACTTATACTTATTTTTTTACATTTTAAATTTTATTTGGGGAAAACTGACCATCAACTTCTATTAACTTTCCAAAAACTATTTATTAATTAGAGGAAACAAATTAAGCAGGTTTTAAAAATTATATAAACCTAATATTTAAATACCTGTGCTTTGCTACAGTATTTAAAGTTTATCAGATGATAAGCTCACACAACACCCTATAGGCTGTGCCAATGCTACTCTCAAGCCACTTGGACTAACAGCTTTGCTGTTGCCCTCATGGCCGGTGAGCTGATTATCCTAACTTTACTTAATCTACTTAAAGCTCTAATACTGATTTTTATTTAGTTTTGGGTGAGCATTTGGTATATTATTCAATATTTGCCAATTCTCACCCACTCATCAAAATTGTTAAACAATCAGACTTAATCAGTTTCAGGTGAGTAAAATTAGCAAATTATTAGCTATTATTTGGCAATTCTCACCCACTTGCCTAAATAGATTATACCTATCAGACTCAGTAGTTTCAGATTAGGTAATATTTGCCAATTCTCACCCACTCACCAAATATATTGAATATATCAGACTTGAAGGTTTCAGATGTCAGTCAGTCAGTGTTAATTTGGGGCTGGGAAAGAGGCTCACTGGTGCTTGTAGCCTCAAATCTAACAATATAAGCGAGGAGCTTGTCTCAACAGTTATATGAAAATAAAGGAAAATAAGTAAATACTAAATTGGTTTTTGGTTTTATAATTTGTTATTATCAGCCATATGGGGGTAAAAAGAGAATCCTATATAAAAATCAATAATAATATTTAAAGTATCAAGGCTCAACGTTCAGATAGCTTAGGGAATTTCAAATTAGGGAAAATATATTTCTAGCCTATCAAAGCTCAGAAAACTTGCTTCTCTTAGGCAGAATGATGGATGGGGAATTAGGCTTAGCTAAGATGTACCCATGGGGTAACAATTTAATATATTTCAGCCAATCCCCATTGGCTAAAATCCTTTCATCTTGGGGGACCTCCACCACCTCAATAAAAGGGGGTGGTCCCTGCATAAGGTACTTGAATGGACCTGGTCATGGCTGGGGGGTACCATCCAATGGATGCCCCATGGTCCGCTTTGTGGTCAGAGTAATCTGACTGCTGGATATTGGTTTAGTTGCCCATAGAGTATTCAAAATCATGTTACCCCAATTTTCAGGGTTCCACCAAAATTGGCCAGGGTCTTTTGGCCATCAAATTGTCATTTAATTTTATATCGATCTCATTATTATTGAGGACTTGAAAATGTCCAACATTTCCCCTTATTGGCCAAGTTTACCCCAATTATCATAAGCCTGGAGGACAAATGTCTGACATTCATTACATCAGTCAGTGAATGTGTTTTATTAAGTAGATCTATTATAAAAACTTGTGCTTGTTTTGTTTTATGATACACATAATGAGAAATAGGTAAATATTTTCTTAATACCATGATAATGGTAAAGGTCATACAATTGTAATCATGTTTCTAGGTGTATAACTTGGAATTTGCAAGGTGATAAGTATTGACAATAATTGTAAGTGTACTAGCTATATTGTAATCAAGAATGATAATTAAAAACAAATTGAATCGATAAATAAGTGAGTATATGCTATCATTATTTATGATCAAACTCACTTAAGTTTTAAATATCGTTTTCTGAGTAAATAAAACCTCCGTATATGGAAATATAAGCTACTATTATAACTTTAAAAATTCATTTTTTTACAAGTTATAAAATACAGATACGGCAAATATTCAATACTAAAAAGATGTACGCCCTTTAGATCGAGGCTCAAAGCAAAAATATACTTAAATGACAATATCCTCTTGATTGCAAATAAAAGATACAAACTTTTCAAGTTAAAAACTTTTCGCTTAATTTTATAAACCTAACCTACTAAAATATAGCATATTAGAGTTAAAAAATTCAACAACAAACAAATTAAACAATATATACAAAAAACTAAACTTAGCGTTCGGTTTTACCTTTATATAAAGCTTTCAATTATCGAATGTTATCCAATACAAAAGTAACTAAATGCCTGGTCAATACGAGTTCACTATAAAGCATTAGTTTATGACTTCTATTTTATCTTAGAATGTTTCTCCAAGTATTAAAGATGGCAAATACTATAAAAATATATAAAAGCGCTATCAAAGTATATAATATTAATAAGGTATAAAATATACTTTTATAAAGTCTTTAAATTGGTCATGTGTTTCATTTACTTTTGAATGATTTCAATTAAATAGAATAGTTTCATGTCCGCTTTATTAGCTTTTTTAAAAACGTATGGTTTCTTCGATTCTAGATACATATTAAGAAACCTAACTTCTCAATATAGCGGCTCAATCTAGCAGCTTCTTCTTAACCTTTAAATTCTTTAACTTCATCTCTTATATCAAATTCATTTTTACATTTTTTATCTTTTTCGTGTCTTTATTTATATAACTAAGAGTCATAGTAAAAGGATAAACATATTAAAGCAATGAATTTTGGGCACTAATTTATGGTGATATAAATGTTGAAAAAAGATGAATGCCCTTATATCTAAAGGAAAAGTTAAAAGTTTATTTTTATGCAGGTTAAGTTAAAATTTAAAAAAAAGAAAGCAAGAAATAATTTGCAAAGAAGCGTTAAACCTCTGTAGAACGTGTTTAGTGAAACAAAAGCCTGAAAAAGAACTTGATATACTCAGGTATATAAATAAAAGAAGTATATAATGACAAACACAGACCAGTGGCAACAAGCGAATCTAATAGAAAGATTAGCCTAGAATAGAAAACTCACTTATGCAAAACTTCTCCCACGGCTCTAATATAAATGGCAGTGGTAACTTCATATTGGTAATACTTTAAGGATAGGTACTGTTGAATTTTGGCTAGATTTATCATATTTATAAGCTCTTTTTTGAGTAGTTAAAATTTTAGGGAAATAAAAGTAAACTAAATTGCGAACTGAGAATTTTTATAAAGCAAGATTTAAAGTCAATACATAAAACAAACAATTGTATGCGATAATATAGACTTTTTGGTGGGTGGTTAGCCTAGCAGGTAAAACTGCTTCTACCCTAGTACTGGTTTCTAGTTCGAAACCTGTACTGGCTAGAAAAATTCTCGGTGTGGTATATTTGTCCCAAGGTTGACCCACCTTGAATATAAGACTTTTTCAATGTTCCAGCTAAATTCTGCCATTCACATTTGTAAACTTCAGGCATCATCATACTTGGTGGCATAATATTTAAAATAAAGTTTTTTTTATATCTACCAAATGGGGTTTTGTCCAATCTCTTACATAAATCATTTTATATATACAGTCATGCCCCACTTAATGCAAGTGATATGTTCCTCAGCAATTCACATTAAGTGGGGTATGACTATATGTAGTGTAATTATATACTTATACATGGCAAAATATCCAGAATAACTAATTAATAATATTAAACTAATTTAATAGTTATCCCTCCTACTTTGAATAAATAAAATTTATAATTATCAATTCTAGAAATATTAAATATCCTATTATGTTGACCCTCTGATAGGTTGAGGGATATTTATAGCAGATCAAAATAAGTGGAAATTTCAGAAATATAGTTTGATCATCTGTCATGTTCTTCCAAGTAGAAAAACTAATTTACTCCAGTTTTGGTAGATAATATTTCATTATCACAGTAGAGACATATCTCCTAAACAAATAGCCCAAAATAACTAAACTTGGCATACATACTTTATAAATTTTGAGAACCAATATAAGCTGGTTTTATAACTGACTTCAAAAAGGAGGAGGTTCTCAATTTGAACTGTATGTATATATATTTTTATTTTTTCTATGTTTGTTCATGCATAAGTCTGAAACTACTAAACTAATTTAGATGATCTTTTCAAAAAGGATGCTCAAACTTAAATCCTATTTTATTTTTATAAGTATTTTTTTAAAACTCTAAACTTTATTTAGAAAAAATAAAAGAAAGTAAAAGGGAAGGGTGGAGGATAAAGATTCAGCTGAGATTAAAAGGACTGGGAAGGGGGTCACTAGCCAGCTAGCATCTCCAACCATTGCTGATTGGTGATTGCTATCACTAACTACAGTTCTAGCACTGATATGCTTACAGGCTATTAGACTTTTAGTTGATTTTGTTGCTTTGTCACATATGACAAATGATCCAGTGGGGAAAGCCAAGTTTGGTTTTATAATACCTGGGGACTAGGCATAAAAATTTGGTGATCCTCTAGAGCTGATTAGTAGAATCTAAATAGACTTCAACACCAAACCTTTGTAGTAGGGGTAATCATAGCCAAAGCTTTTGGCAATGAGGGCTGAGTGTATAACCCATTACCAATAATGGTAGAGGAAGGCACACAGTTGGATTAGGGATGTTCACAGGGTTGATGCAAAAACAGATCCTGCAATAATTGTATCTCCTCTTTTATTTTAATGCCTGAAAGGAGGTACCTTATAATGGACCAGTACTTGCAGAAAATAGTGCACTCATAATAGCAGTGGCCAATATCTGCTTCTGGTTCAGAGCAGATAGGGCAGTCCTTGTGCAAGTAATCTGGCCCACTATGCTTACCAGATTTGAACACATAGTTCAGGCTCTGCCAGATGACCAACCTTTGCTTCAGTGTGACTAGCCAGGAATTAAGGCCTGAAATTAACTCATTAAGTGGGTAGTTAGTATTATGGCCCTTGGCCACCCAATTGTTGAGGATAAGGGGTTGAACATGTTGATTGCATCCAGGATTCAGGAGCAGTTTGCCATATTTGATTGGGTCAACTTGAAATGAATTTTGACAGCCCTACTTAAAATTTATGGCCAATTAAATTATGTTCCCCAGCTAGTTGCAGAATTAATAGCAGAATTATGGGAATCAATATCCCTACAAATCTGATCAGCATCATGTGCTAAAGCTTTAACAACCAACCTACTAGCCTCACAGCCCAATTGTGCAACTGCCAGTAGTAAGAGCTGGCTGTTTGGGAAGGTATTCTAGGTGGGTCACTATCCACACACAAGGAGTGAGAAGAGACTGGCTCCTAAAGGCCCTGGGATCATGCTCAGTTAATATTCCATTCAAGGATCAGGCAGCGCATGTGCATCTTGTTATTCAGAGGAAGGTCTTGGCCCATATCCTCTGGGCGGGGTTCAAGAGAGTGTCTGTTACTCTCATTCTTAGTGAAGAGGTGCAGGATGCACACCCACACTACTGAGGAACTAGCCATTAGCAAGATATGGAACAGCGCACCGCAGAGGGTGCCATAGCAAAAGGGACCCAGGAAAAGGTTGTACAATGTGGTGTATACTAGTATATAACAAATAAACAACAAAACTTGGTTGGACTCCAAAGGAGAATTCATAACAAACTAGATATTGGTGACGTGGTGCTTGGGTGCTTCAATTGAGAGAGGACCAGGGCATCCCAGAGATGCACCCAATACCATAGTTAATTTTATTAAGATGAAATGACCAATGTTACTAGAGACCTCCTTAAGGAGGTCCACACACAGGTTCACCCAAGGAACCATACCAAAAACATAAAATTTAACGGGATATTTTTATTATGAAATCACCCAACGAGGAAAGTTGGTCTCATGGAAACATACTTAAACAATAGGGGGTGAGTTATCATTTGGAAGAAGTGGTGCTAAGCCTAAGCAAACCAATAGGTGCACGCTACCATTGACCAGGGCCTTGTGATTGAAATTGACTGAACACAAGTTATAGATTGTAACTGGACTTGTCCTGATCTGATAATATAAAAATGGGATTGGGTTTAAAACCCTGTTCCTTGAGCAACTGTAATGAACCGTTGGGATTGAGATTGTAGCTAGTGCATTTTAACACCGTGGTTGTAATTCTGGGCTAAGCATCACGCACATTCCCAGGACCAACCTGGTCATATCTCGCCTGTACCCAGCGTTAGTCCAGGGTATGTTTTAACTCAGGAAGGCCTTGTAATTTGACCTTTTTGGCATCCTGACGTCCAGCTTTACCCTTACAATCTGTGCCCTCAATTAGCTCATGGAGCCATGACATTACCCTCTCATTCTTTTGAGGCTCCACCCCCTCCAGGGGCTTTTTCCAAAGAAAAGTTCTTGTGGGCTGGGACCAGTTTCATGGTGGCAATAGTTTGATTTATCTTTGTTCTGCAGCTTTAGGGAAACGCTTGTGAAAACTGCAATCAGATCTTGGGTATGAGCGCAGTTGCATGCTGGAACCCAAATGTTTCCGCTGCATCAAATACCTTCCAGGATATAGGTACTCAAGCCTTCATCTTACTCAGCGTGAGGCTACAATCTTCACTTCCCACTCCCGCACCCCATCCATGAAATAAACATCAGGAGTCTCTGGTGGGGGCCCTCAAGTAACGTTAGCTTACTTTCATGGGAAATGGCAAAGATCTGGAAAGATGAGGGAAGATCCAACTGGTACAAGGCGTGTCCCATCTTTCTGACAACGCGGTAAGGCCCAATCCTCTTAAGTACCAGCTTTTTGCATGGCTGCTTGATAAAGATGTTTCTAGCATCAAGTATCATGAGATCCCCTTCCTTTTACACAGGAAGTATCCAGATTTTTTCATCCACATTCTCCTTATAAGTTTGCATTGCCACATCCAAACTTGTGTTCACCCCCTGATGTACTTTCTTGATAGTCTTTGCAAAGTCCACCATCGCTTTCACCTTGGATCTACAGCTGGGCTCCATGTTGAAGGTGGGGTTGAAGCTATAGTTGACAAAAAAGGGATAACACCCAATTGACGCATGCTAAGCATTGTTATAGCTGAATTGGTCATTGGGAGATGGGAAATTCAATATGAATGATCTGAAGCAGTGTAACACTGCAGAAACTGTTCCAGGCACTGATTCACTCGTTCAGTCTGCCCATCTGATTGAGGGTGATAGGCATCTATTGGCAGGGGCGAATTTGAAGAGTTTTACACAACTCTTCCCAAAATCCAGAGGAAAAATGGGACCTACAATCACTAATTATCTCCTGGGGCACCCCATAAAGGGTGAACACATGAGACATGAAGAGCCTAACCATTTCAGCCACTGTTACTTTTTTTACAAGGAATTAAATTGGAAATCTTCTTAAAATGGTCCACCACTACCATGATGGCATCATAGCCATCAGATGCAGGTAACTCCACAATAAAATCCACCAACAAGGAAGTTGAAAACCTTCAGCCTTTAGTACTGGTACTTGCTACCCTGCTATTGGATGATGGTTTGGCTTCATTTGGTTGCAGACCAGGCACTCATTAAAATATCTGGTGTTGGGATTTTTGCCCATATTATCAGCCTGCTAGATTACATGGTATCTTTAGGGGAAAATTCCCTAAGGTGAAGTGAATTGGAAATTGGTTGGCCTGAGTTCCAGAGGAACTACGTTCAGGGGATTTTGGGATATTTACCTGGTCATATCCATCGGGGATCAATCCAGATGAATACTTAAGATCTCATTGGGTGGAGTTGCCTACAAAATAGGGGCATCTGATACCAATTAACTATTAGGTGTACTGATTGGGATTGGTCAGGTTTCATCACCAACTGATTGGAAATGAATAACAAGTTGTGAGGCGAGTGATGCCACCTGCAACTAGCGAATCAATTGGTTGGTGAGTGACCTGCCATAATGGGTAATAAGTCCCATTACCTAAGCAGGTCACTAGCCAAATATGGTTGGTTTGCTTATGTTAGGGATTCTCATCAGTTTAAATGAAGCCTCGACTTGGGGCTTCAAACTTGTTACTTATTTTAAGCAATATCAACCTATATTTACTATTATTAATATACCAATCAATGCTTTGTTGGGTCTAAAGCCCAAAATCATTATTAACTTCGATTTACTTAGCATCATCTATATTCAATTAATATTGAACAAACTTGAGATAAATTATCAAACTGCTCCACTAATTGATAATCCTGGCTGATAAACTCTATAACTAATATTCTACCCTGGAGGGAATGAATCCCTTATTTCAATGCTATCTTATATCAAACTTCACCTTATCTTATTAGTACTTTATCTGTTACCTACTTCTCTTTATCCTCTAACAGATTTAGGATAATATTTCCTAATCTATTACCAATTCCACCAGGGTACATGCTGATCATTCCTTATATCCCTTATCTTATCTTTTCTCTTCTTAGCACTATTTAAGGTGCTGATTATTTGATTAATAAAATAACTTTTACACTTGGGACCATCTAGTACTAAAAAAATAACTTTTACACTTTTACCTTTAAATAAACTCTTTGTAAAGTTCACTCTCTTGTTTTTGGGACCTCTGAACCAGTGTGGTTAAGTCCCTAACTATTAACTTTTGGGACCGCTGAACCTGCCAAGGTTAAGTCCCTAATTATTAACTATTAGGACCTCTGAACCTGTTGTTAAGGTTAAGTCCTACTCTTGCCTGTCCACCTCAGCAAGCTTCGAAGGACCTGCCTTCAGACCTCGCTTAGTCCCAACAAACTGGTGCTTTCTGCCAGGCCCCTTCCAAGCTGCACCCTGAGCTTAATACACTCTTTTAGGACAAGAAACCAATATGACAGAGATTAATAAAACTCCTGTGAGTGAAGAATCCCAAATTAAGGACCTCATATACAAGTTAGAGGTAACTAATCAATTTGTCAAATATGAGCAAGCATATACCAGACTGGATTCATATGCCACAATCATTAACATTACCCAAGTTCTTATCAATAAGCATGCCAACGAGTACAAATCTACCATGTTACAAGTTTACAAAATCTACCTGATCCCAAATACTGCGCCTACTCCAAAAACTACTTTGCATCTTCCCAGGCCATCAGGATCCACGATCATGCTAGAATCGCCTCCCATTACATCATGGTTAATATTTATAAAACGGTTCATGACCTTAAAATTGCTACACTAGAAAGGAATTAGATGATGGTTAAGGTTGATGCACTCTTGGCTAAATACAATACCACCATCTCTGAAATTTACTTTCAGGAGATGCTTGCTACTAAATCCCATCCAAATACCTTTCACATCTGCAATGAAGAAAATTTGAATGAACTTGGAATGAGCGACGGGGTGAATAACAAGCTCCTCACATCAATGGTTGATGGGTCAGAAACTGTCCAAAATAATCCTTCCAACTTTTGTATGATCAACTCTCATTCCCTCAATAAGGAACACTGAGAAGAACTTGGGCTTGCTAAAACCAATAAATTGGATGTTGCTACTAAAGCTGAAGCCTAACAAGAAAATCTCAAGTTAATTTTGGTGGCTGTGCTGGAACCTCTTGATGATCAAAATGAAGCAACCAACCTAAACGCTTTGGTACCAAACTTGTTTTTCTCTGCTGAGGTTCCAGAAAACTCCAACAACTTGCTCATGCCAACCAAGCCAAGTGCCCTCAAGACCAAATCCACTCTCTTACTGCTTTAAATAATTCTAAACCATTTATTTATTATTCTTTGGTTTTTACTAATATCTTAGGCTTTCATGAAAATATTGGAGAAGGTTTTAAAAAGATGCCTCCTGACTGCTTTGTTTACTAATGCAAAGCTGTGCTCAAATTCTCCTGCCTTCGCCTACCTGCCCAATAATTTCCCTTTCTTCTCTTTACAACCTAAATTTTCTTGAACCAAAATTACTTGCATTTATCCCATTAACCTCGCAATCCCTTCACACTGATGTGGGATCTATCTCCATCAAATTAGATATCAACTTGATTAAATCTAAGCCTAAATCAACTTCCTTCTATCCTTCTAACCAGCCCTTTCATTTTAATACCAAGACTAAGGCTGCCACTCCACTGATTGTATACTCAAACTCTCTACATTCTCACCAACCCAACAATTGGCACCCCTGGTTGAGGCTTGGAGGGGGCGTTGTTGGGATTCTCAACAGTTTAAATGAAGCCTCAACTTGGGGCTTCAAACTTATTACTTACTTTGGGCAATATCAACCTATATATACTATTATTAAACTACCAATTGATGCTTTGTTGGGTCTAAAGCCCAAAATCATTATTAACTTCAATTTACTCAGCATTGTTGTTGGAGATATCTCCAAGATGACCAGAATAACTTTAGATCGAGATTTGATATCTCAGTCAAATGATATGATAAAATCCATGTTGAGGATTTCTGATTCTTCAATTGACTGACATAAGACTCTTCAGAGTTATCAGCCTCCTATGATGGATGAAATTAAGAAATCTGAAATGACCAAGCATTTTGAAGGGGCTGGGCCCTCGTTAAGAAGGCCAATTGAACCTAATAAGCTCTCTAACAGATCTGACCATCAAGATTATTTTAATAATTTTGATAATCAGCAATATTGGTAATCTGTTAGGAAAGATCTTACCTTGGGTTCATAAAGGAAATCCTCATGTAAAACCACAAAATCTTCCCCTATAAATATCTCTAATTTTTAATTAATAAAGTACCAAAAATATTGTCTTGCATAGATTAATTTTGGTCTATCTTCTTACTGAATTCAGTACTTCCAATTGGAATTTACTATTGCAATGGAACTAATAACTTTGTTGTAATTGACTCAATCTTTGCTAGAGCCATGGAACTAATACTTTCGTAGCCTTTGTAGCACCTGCTTATAGAATTTCTCACAAAATTCTAATACTGGTGCTCCTTGACAGGCCTGCTTCTGAGGCTACCTGGTGAAAACATACTTTCATGCCAATGAATATGTCTAGTGAAGAGAGCCCCTCTTTTGAGGAATCTATGAGTATTACCCAATGGGTACACTCCAACAGGCAGGATCTGCCTTCCGCTACTACCAATAATCTGCAATTTCAAGCCTTTATAGACTTGGCCATTGAAGGCCTGGACCAAAATAATTATCAGATTCAAGCCGCAAATGTAGAGGAGACTGTAAAAGGCTTGATATGGAGAGCTATCCAACCTGGTGCTCACCCTAATTGTGACCAAGCATCTAAAGTTGCTGAAAACATGATGAACTTATACAACTGAGCGGTGTTACAGCCTACCAAAGTGGGCTTGGCTAGGACTAAAAAGTACCTCCGGCATTATGTCCATCCTGCTATTCACCATGTACTCCAGATTTTGGGGTTACATCATTTTGAAATCCGGCACTAGTTGACTCTGGCCCAACAATTTCACTCTCAGCTATCCTCGCTTTATGAGACAGCGTCTAACTTTGGAAGGGTTAATTGGGAAGCTATTCTCAATAAATGATGAGAAATTAATAATATCCATAACCAGTTGGTAAGCATTGACAATGGAGTTGTGGGATACATTAGATAAGAAGTATCTCAACAAGTTGGTGATGTCACCAATCCTGTTCATTACCGTATCACTTCCCTGGAGGCTGAAATCTCAATCCAAATGGACCAATTGTGGGTCAAGCATGATAAGCACTTTGGTGAGCTTAACGAGTTAGTCCAACATCTTGTTCAACTGGCAGGTAATGTCAGCGAAGGTGTACCTGGCCCTGTTGGTCCTCCTGGACCACTGGGATCACCTAGCTCCCCATTGGTAATCCCAGGACCTCTGGGTGAACGTGGTCCTTCTGGTTTGGTAGGTCAACAAGGGCCACCAGGATCAGCAGGTCAAGATAGATCACAAGGACCTCCGGGACCTCCGGGACCTCCTAGTCCCCCTGGTTCCTCGCTTCCAATGGCTGATCTTGAACATTCAAATCTATTAGCTTCACAATTTCAAGTGATGGAAACTCAAATTTGAGCCCTAGCTCAAGGATGTTTCTTATCCTTGGAAGGCCTTCCAACCAACCCAGACTACTCCTTAATCAACTTACTGGATGGTATTGAGAATATGCATCATCTATGCGATGTAAATCAAACCATGCAAGATACCCAGTTCACTACATTGACCGTGTCCATTGACCAATTAACTGCCAAATGTGAAGTACTTGAGGCTAAGCAAGCTGAGATGATTACTGCAATTTCTAATTTAAACTGAGCGCCTACAAATGACCATCTTAGTCAATGGGTTCAAAATCTACAAGATGACTTGAACCACTTAAGACAACATGTTGATTGAGTTCCCCCTACTGCCCAATTTACAGAGTCTGAACCCTCCAAGGCTGAGCTGGTCAGGGTATTGGGTGTACAAGTCTTGAGTACAGAAAACACCCTTTTCAAACCTACCTTCAAGGATAAGTTTAAACTGGGTGAAGGAAGCATCCATTTTTTTTTCGTGTATGAACGCGCCATGGATGGGGCTACTGATCATCAGAAGGTCTGTCATATTACCTCTTGCCTAAGCCGGTTCACACAAGAAATCATGATTCCTCATCTCAAGTTCTGTACTACTTGGGCTCGAGTGAAAATTGCCCTCATTAAGGAATTCAGGAGTGACCAAATACTCGCCAACCAAAGCAGACCTTTATAAATATTCAAATCAAACAAGGAGAGTCTATCCAGGAGTTCGCCAAGCGATTCTACCATGAGGCCCAAGCACTTGTCACTTGTGACCAGATCACCATTAAGATGCTATATCAGCTGTACTGAGTGCATTCGCTTCTTGTACTCAGTTACTATTACATTTGAAGTCCCTAAAACGGAATTTAAACTCTATTATCGACATCAAGGAAGTACTTATGGAGATTCCCAATGAGGTGGTACATCCAATCTCCTCTAATAACCCTCATACTTACATCCATGAGATGCCACCTAAACACAAGTCCAAACCAAAGAAGGAGCCTGAACTTATTGTGTTCTTGTGGGTCATGTGGTATCTCAATGTTGGAAGAAGCAAGCTGAGGAGTCAAAAAAAGAGGAGTCAACATAGGGCATGAGGCTCCCTGTGCTGACCTACCTCAGTTGCCTCCATCAAAGCCTATTGATTCTTCTACTGATTGTTATGTGGTATCCGCTCCTGATGAGCTTGATATCCCAGATGAACTATCCAACAAAGACACTATTTCTGTTTATGCTTCTTCTTCTTCTAATTATCTTCAATCAATTAATCCCTCGGTGTTTTCTATCCCAAACATTGGCACTGATGTGACCCAGGTGGAAGTCATCATGAATAAGGTAAAAGTTTTGGCTATCATTGATATGGGATCGCCCATCAATGTACTCTCGTCCAAACTTATGAAGAAGATCAAATTGGCGCCGGACTTGAACCATTCCCAAGACTATGGAACCACTGGACCTTCCTACACTAAATCTATAGGAGCCTATTCCTCTCTTCTGATGCACTTTGGGAATCTGGTTGTGTCAGCCCCTGCAGTGGTATTGGATAACAACTGCTACAATATGCTGTTGGGAACTAAGTTTCTCACCGCTTTTAATGCAATCATCAGTCTTAAGGACAAATACCTCTATTTAATCAGGTACCATGTACCTCTAATTTTAATGATGTTCCCAGTACCAAGGGCAAACTTAAGCGACGTGTCTGCTTAATAGGATTCCCCACTTCTATCTCACATCTCAAATACCAAATCCTGGATCCAAGGACTATACTTCCACCTCCTTCAGTTTGTGCCACTGAAGGAATGCCGCTATATTCTAACTCTCCAATTACCATTCCCCCTAAAGCTCAAGTCATTATTGATACGGGAGTTCAAGTATTTGTACCCAATGATCATGTGTTAGTATCTTCAGTAATCAAAATCCTTCTCATTTAGAGGCTTTACCTTGCCCTGGGATACTTGATCCTGCCTATGATGGGACTGTTTTAGTTCTATTGGCTAATATCACCTCTCAACCTATGTGATTGAATCGCAATAATCCCATTGCCTATGTGAAGCCTACTCCTGTAAGTGACTTATTGTCTGTCTCAGGATGTGGAGATCTATACAAATTTGGGCTGAAAGATCCCCCTATCATTGCTAGAATTGACAACAAATTTGGGAATTCTCTTACTTCAGAACAACAGCTGGAAGCTGAGGCTCTGATTGAAGAATATGCGGATATCTTTGCCCAAGGTCCTGGAGATTTTGGACTAATGAAAGAGGTACAGCATCAGATTAAAACTGGGGATACTCCCCCTATCTGAGCTCGACCATATCGCAAGTCCAAAGTTGAGGAGGCTCAGGTTTTGGTAGAGCTGAAACAACTTCTCAATGCTGGACTAATAACGCCTTCTAAAAGTCCCTGGGCTTCCCCTTTACTACTCATCTGAAAGAAATATGGGGGCCACTGAGTAGTTATGAACTATCATTGACTTAATACTATTACTCAGAAGGATTCTTCTCTTCTTCCTCATATAGACGATTCCTTGAGGCTATTGTCTGGGTCCCAATAACTCTCGGCTATGGACCTTGCAAGCGGTTATTGGCAAATTGATCTTGCACCGGAAGACCATCAAAAATGTGCTTTAATTTCTAGTGAGGGGCTATTTGAGCCCACTCATATGCCACAGAGGCTTTGTAATGCCCCTGCTATGTTTCAAAGAGCCTCAGATGGCTTGTTTGGGGATTTGAAGCTTTCTTGTGTTTTAGTTTATCTAGATGATGTTACTGTTTTTTCATGCACTTTTAACGAGCATTTGGCTCATTTGTAGGAAGTTTTTGGCCGACTGCATTGTGCCTCACTTAAGCTTAAACCATCAAAGTGTGCCTTTTTTAATACTGAGATAGAATTTTTAGGGCATAAGGTTAATTGTGAGGGCGTTTTACCCTTATCTAATAAGGTATAAGCTATTATGGACATGTCTGTTCCCAAAAGCTTGCGTGATATTCAAGTGTTTTTAGGGATGGTTGGTTATTACTGACAGTTCATTCCCCATTTTGTGGAGATTTCAGAGCCGCTAGTTTACCTTTTGCATAAGGAAGTCCCCTTTGTATGGGAAGAATCTCAGCAGCAATCCTTTGATCTATTGCGCCAAGCTTTAATAAGTGCACCCATCTTTTCCATCTTGACTTTTTTGAAACCCTTTATACTATTTACTGATGCCAGTGATATTGCTATTGGAGCCATTTTGGCTCAACATGATACCAATCTGGCCGATCACTCCATTGCATACTATAGTAAAACTCTTTCTAAGGCTGAACGCAATTATAGCGTTACTGAGAGAGAATGCCTCGCTGTCTTGGCCGCTATCAAGCATTTCCACCCTTATCTATATGGCAAGCATTTCACCATTGTGACGGATCACGCTTCCCTGAAGTGGTTGCAGCAAGTGAAGGATCCTGATGGGCGTTTATCCAGATGGGCTTTGAAGCTCCAAAATTATGATTTTACCATTCAACATCACTCTGGGGCTATACATCAAAACGCTGATGGCCTTTCTCAATTGCCTATCTTAACATTAAACTATGCAGAAGAGGATCGCATTTGTGACCTGATTGGAAGACCTGAGCTCTGGTTCCGTGAATCTAAGGATGTTATCTCAAAGTTACAATCTTTAACTGAAGACACTCAGGTCAAAGACAGATCACTATATAAAATGTCAGGATCTAAGTGGTTGCCCTTTATTTGGCCCTCTGCGAGGACTGACACTATCATGGAGGCCCACCAAACGGTAGGTCATGGAGCTGTACTAAGACCCTCTAATGGTTAAAAAAATCATTGTTACTGGGATAACATGCTGGAATCTACGCATCATGTGCTGGAGTCATGCCTTAAGTGCCAACAACAACGTGGAGGAAATCCAATGTTCCAACACTAAATTGTAGGACCTTCCAAACCCTTTGCTACTGTGAGTATTGATGTGGTAGGTCCTCTTCCTATGACCACCTATGGACATTGATATATTTTTTAGCTATCAACCATTTCTCTAAACTGGATTGAAGCTATTTAAGTCTCCACGGTCACCGCCAAGGCTATGGCGTCATTTATTTTTAAACAAGTTTTCACCAGGCATGGCATCCAAAAAGTCCTGTTATCAGATAATGGGACCAACTTCATTTCTCAGGTGGTAGCTGAGCTTACCAAATTAATGGGTACCTACCAGTCCTTCACATCCTCATATAATCCCTCCACTAATGGTGCCATTGAATGAGCAAACAATACCCTAGTAGCCATTCTTCAAAAAATGTCTTCTAATGATCCTAGTAGATGGAACCTCTACTTACCTAGTGCGATGTTAGCCTATAGAGTTAGCTACCATCGTATTATTGGAATGTCTCCGTTTAAAGGTTTATATGGTCAGGAGCCTGTCCTCCCTTCAAGTTTACAACTTATACTTGAAGAAGCTACCCCGCAAACCACTGATTTAGCAATGAGGATACTGGCAGATGAAATAATCCAATTACAAGCATTAGCTTCAAGTTCCTTTGTGGCTACCACCTTGAAGGAAGGAACCTAAACCAACGCTAGTAGACCTACGTTGCCAGAATATCAAGTTGGAGATCTTGTACTCTTCTACCACCATAGGCTGGGAGGAAGAATTCATAAACTGGACCCCTTATGGGCTGGTCCTTATCATATTATCTATCATTGGGGTGTTGAATACTCCATTGCCACTCTTGATACTGGTACTGTTATCAATAGAGTGCATAGTAGGTTTCTTCACAAATTTGTACCCTCTAGACAAGATCTTGTGGGGGGCATTGTTGGAGATACCTCCAAGATGACTGGAATAACTCTGGATCAAGATTCAATATTTTGGTCAAATGATATGATAAAATCCATGTTGGGTATTTCTGATTCTTCAATTGACTGACATAAGACTCTTCAGAGTTATCAGCCTCCTATGATGGATGAAATCAAGAAATCTGAAATGACCAAGCATTTTGAAGGGGCTGGGCCCTCGTTAAGAAGGCCAATTGAACCTAATAAGCTCTCCTAACAGATTTGACCATCAAGATTATTTTAATAATTTTGATAATCAGCAATATTGGTAATCTGTTAGGAAAGATCTTACCTTGGGTTCATAAAGGAAATCCTCATGTAAAACCACAAAATCTTCCCCTATAAATATCTCTAACTTTTAATTAATAAAGTAACAAAAGTATTGTCTTGCATAGCTTAATTTTGGTCTATCTTCTTACTGGATTCAGTACTTCTGATTGGAATTTACTATTGCAATGGAACTAATAACTTTGTTGTAATTGACTTGATCATTGCTAGAGCCATGGAACTAATACTTTCATAGCCTTTGTAGCGCCTGCTTATAGAATTTCTCACGAAACTCCAATAATCGTCCAAATTCAATTAATATTGGACAAACTCAAGATAAATTATCAAACTGCTCCACTAATTGATAATCCTGGCTGATAAACTCTATAACCAATATTCTACCCTGGAGGGAATAAATCCCTTATTTCAATGCTATCTTAAATCAAACTTCATCTTATCTTATTAGTACTTTATCTGTTACCTACTTCTCTTTATCCTCTAACAGATTTAGGATAATATTTCCTAATCTATTACCAATTCCACCAGGGTACATGCTGATCATTCCTTATATCCCTTATCTTATCTTTTCTCTTCTTAGCACTATTTAAGGTGCTGATTATTTGATTAATAAAATAACTTTTACACTTTTACCTTTAAATAAACTCTTTGTAAAGTTCACTCTCTTGTTTTTGGGACCTCTGAACCAGTGTGGTTAAGTCCCTAACTATTAATTTTTGGGACCGCTGAACCTGCCAAGGTTAAGTCCCTAATTATTAACTATTAAGACCTCTGAACCTGTTGTTAGGATTAAGTCCTACTCTCGCCTGTCCACCTCAGCAAGAATTAAAGGAACCACCTTCAGACCTCTCTTAGTCCCAACAGCTTGGATCAAGAGGAAAATGTTAGGACACATTTTCCAACTCTTTCCATTTTGAGGTCTCAAGAATGTCTAATGACAGAATAATACCCAGGATGGGGAAGACCATCGGTGCCAAGATGAGGATGGGTGATTTAATGGCAATGGCTGCCGTTTCATCAAAGAGGTGTCAACTGCGGGTTGGACAGCTGAATTCCATACTATATATATTCCCTAGGATTTACTATAATAAAAAACCAGTGTTTACAGTATTTACAAGTATTTACATTATCAATTCAGTGTATAGTTAAACTTTCAGCTTCTATTGTGTTGTTCTGTATCAAGGATATTATTGAAGAGGGCAATAATTGGAAGACTCTCAGAGAGAAGAGTAAAGATCCAAGCGGGGATCTAGAGAATAAAGAGCCACAATCAGGTATAGCTGCCAACTGTGTATTGGGCCAAAGCGACTGTCACCGGGGTATCTTAGCAAAGATTGCGTGGACAAGAGCATTGGGAACGAAACCCCTATGAGTATGACATCATAAGTATTTAATCAAGAATACTGGCTGAGCGTTGGGCGGAAATATAATTTATACTCAACTACAGATAATAGTCTCCATACTATTATCAATTAATAATTCATTCTATACAACGTGATGAAGTGCACAAGAAAACTGAACCTGTGCAGTAAAAAGGTTACTGGGTTGCTTGTCAAAAATAACCAAAAGTAAGTTTTTACAAGTTTGTGCTCACTACAGGGGTAGTTGAGTGAAGAATCTATAAGAATGTTGTACAAAGAAGAGCTACGCAAACTGTGGACTGAATTAGCCACTGTAAATCAGAATGCCTTAAACTCAGTGGACCATTGGGAGTTTGTGGTCTTTGAAGAACGAGTCACCAAGGTGGAGGAAGGAATAGAGAATGTAGGAAGCTTTGGGAACAAGTTACTCAGCAAAGTAAACTTTTTGAAAAAGAAAGAAGGGGACCTCGTTCAAGAGGCCTTATACCTGAAAATGGAGTGAGAAGCAGATCGCGTTCATTTAAGAAATTTCAGTGTGGATTTGAAAGATTAATCAAACAAGTGGAGGAACTTAAAGCTCACAGATGTTCTTGTGAGCCTAATATAGCAAGCGATGCCAAAGAAAGAAGTCCTCACATTATATATGGAAAGATGAATACTCTAAGGAACATGCCACCCGCTTTTGCTGCCATTTCAGAGATGACACCCAAAGTCACTCCTCATGTTACCTGAGCGGCTGAACCGAGAGAATTAGCCAGAAATATTCCAGAGGTATTTAGTCCAACGCTGAAATTGCCAATGTTCCATTGGGATAACGCCCCAGCATTTTTCTGACTGTTTGACATGACCATGAATGGCTAAGGAGATCATCAAAAGGCGTTGACGGTCATAAATTGCCTATACACCAACTGTCAAAACTTAGTGTTACCTCACCTGGAGGGGGACAGCTGGTCGTATGCTGAGGAAAAGGTGGCCGTCATGAAGGAGTTTGGGAGTCCAACCCACATGTTGAAATGCAAGCAAGAATTTATGGGAATCCAGTTCCATAAAGATGAGTCATTAGCTAGCTTCACGGATCTGTTTTACCAGGAGTCAAAAACCTGACTGTAGCGAAAGTATTGGATGACTTTGATGCTAGAATTGCCTTGCAAGTGGCCCTTTGGTCCTATCATGATTTTCAAGTATGATGTCTTCTGTGTTCGTGACGGAAATAACTACCTCAAAAATGATAGATAACTTGAAGATTTTGGGAGCAACATTTGATGCCCCAAATAGAAGCTTCAAGTCCAATCCAGTACAAAATCCAAATCCCACGATAAAAAAACAAAGGATTTAAGGAGGCTACAAATCTAACCGTGCCAGGAAATAAGCCTGAAGAATTCAGATGGTTAAACAAGAAGGAAAAGGTCTGCTATCAGTGTGGCGGGAAAGGACATTTCGCCATACACCTTAAAAAGCCAAAGGATTAGATTAACGTAGTACAGGTAAGGAGTCAGCAGCCACGAATGATTTGGGAAAAGGGCTCGCGGCCTAGATGGGGAACAGTCTAGAACTGTGGAGAAACCTGTTCCTCCTGACATTATGAATGAAGAAACCAATAGTAGCGATCTGTCTGTAGATGATGAGCAGGATCAGCTGTATCAAGTGGTCAATATGTGACGTAAATGCCGTGACCAGAGCTGGGGCAAAGAGAATTGAACCCAAGATAATCAAGGAAGTTGCCCGGCCATATGCCTGACAATTGGCGGACAAGATTTGAACTGCTGAGAATCCTGAAGAGTTATCTGTTGTCCGATTAGATGAGGCTAATCTGTCTATCGCCCTCAACATGATAAAGGAATCATTTCCTGATTTATTGGCGCAAATTATTCACACCTAGATTCGGCTAATAACGCCACTATTCACTCAGTAAACACTATATTACAATACACTGAGTGTATGTATATAGACATACAAGTGAATCGAGTGAGGGTGAGGGCGATTGTTGACAGCGGAGCGCCCATCAGTATTGTCTTAACCAAGCTGGTAAAGAGGATGAAGATCTTGCCAGACTTGGAACACAAGAAAGAATATGGGACAGCTGGGCCAAACACCACCGTTTTCTGTGGAGCGTATAGTGCGCTGCCACTAAATTTTGGGTCATTGGTGGTATCTGTGCCAGCAATAGTTTTGGAAAACCAAAACTATGACATTCTGATTGGAACGGAGATTCTATAGAAACATGGAGTTAAATGTGACTTTGAGGATAATATGTTTACCATCTTGGGCCAGACGTTACCTTTGGTATATCAGAAAGATGGTAAAGCTCCGCTGAATTGAAGAAACAACTTCATCAATCTAGTATAAAATAATGGCATTGTCCCAATTTGATAATAATTAGTTGGTAGAAAGTGATGTGAAATGACAACGGAAATCTTAGAGAACCGTGGAATTCCACTGAGGATCAAGAATGAGAGAACCATACCAGCTGGATCACAAATGATATTTGACACAGGGTTGATATTGGAGATTCCTGAGCTGTTGTATGGGGAGGTTAGAAGCCCCTGGAAGAAGTCCAGAGTGGAGCCATGGGTGTCTCCCAGGATAATAATGATGGTTCATGGAGAAATTCGAGTTCTCCTGGCAAATTTGAGTGAAAAACCGATGAAGATCAAGAGGAATCAGATCATCGCATTTGTTTATCTGATCCCGAAGGCTGAATTGAGAAAATTCCACAATTTTGGGTCTCTCAACGAAATGGGATTACTGGAAGGGGTAACTGAGAGTATCAACCTATTGGTTGATCAAGAGAAAATCGCTGATCTGTTGGAAGGCCAGCAGGAGGAGGTGCTTGAACTATTCAAAAAGTATCAGGAAGTGTTCACTCAGGATGACCATGATTTGGGATGTACATGAGATGTGATCCACAAGGTTAACACTGGGGAAAATTTGCTGATAAGGATGAAAGTGATTCAATGATCAAAAGCTGCTAGCAGTAGTAGAGGATGAAATCAGCAAACTAGTGAAGCATGGGCTTCCAGTTCCGTCGTCAAGTCCCTGGGCGAGTCCAATTCTAATTAAAAAGAAGAAGGATGGATCCAACCAGGTGGTGATTGACTACTGAAGGCTGAAAAAAATTATGAAGAAGGATTCATATCCCCTACCAAGGATTGACGATGCACTAGATTGTTTAGGAGAAGCAAAGTATTTCTCTGCAATGGATCTGATCTCGGGATATTGGCAGATCAACTTGACAAAAGAAGACCAGGAAAAATGCGCGATTATTACTGCGCAGGGGCTATACCAACTGACGAGGATGCCCCAGGGTCTATGTAATGCGCCTGCAACGTTTCAGAGGGCCATGGATGCAATATTAAGCAACTTGAAGTTGTCATGTGTCCTGGTATATCTGGACAATATAAATGTGTTCAGTAGGACGTTTTCTGATCACCTGCACCACTTGGAAGAAGTATTTAAGTGACTGTCCGCGGCTAACCTGAAGATCAAGCCAAGGAAGTGCCACTTCTTTAAGAAAGAGTTGGAATACCTGGGACTCATAATCAACTCCAGTGGATTGCAGCCGCAAACCCAGAAGATAGCAGCTATAGAACGTATGGCTGTACCAAAGAGTGTCTGAGACATCCAAGTGTTCCTTGGGATGGTTGAATACTATAGAAGATTTATTTGGAACTTGGCCTGGACAGCTGAGCCATTATTCCATTTATTAAAGGATCTGAAAAAAAGATTCATATGGAATAAAGAGGCCCAGGACTCCTTTGATGAGTTATGCCGGTATTTGATAGATTTGTCAATCCTGAAATATCCAAATTTTGATCAGGATTTTATCATCAAAACAGATGCTTCATTGATGGCGATTGGCGCCAAACTGATCCAAGTAGATGAACTTGGGGATGAACATCCAGTGGAATATGTGAGCTGGACACTCTCAGCCAATGAGAGGAACAACACTGTGACTGAGCATGAATGCCTTGTGGTCATTTAAGCATGCAAGAAGTTTTGGGTGTACGTCCATGGAACTCACTTTAAGGTGGTAACAGACCACTCTTCACTGCATTGGCTACACAATTTAAGAGAGCCAGAAGGATGACTGGCCCAATGGGCACTTAAGCTTCAGTCTTATGATTATGAGATTGTCCACTGAGTGGGGGCTTCTCACCAGAATGTGGATGGCTTATCACGGTTGCCAATGGTCCAGTTGGTATACCCACAGGCGGATGAGCTATTCCAGAAAATGGTCAAAGGAAAAATTGGGGATGAGCCCTGAGAAACCCAATGTGCACTTCAGAAAGCGATGGAAAACACCGAGACTATGGATGGACAAGTATTCAAGATGATCAGTGGGAAGCGGCTATTATTCCCAAAACTGTTGGAAAGAGCAACGATAGTACAAGCAGCTCACAAGGTTGTCGGGAATGGAGGTTTGAGGAAAACAACTGACCATATTCACCAGTATTATTACTGGGAATCAATCAACTTTGATGTCGTGGATTGTCTAGCTTGCTGCGTGGAGTGCCAGCTGCACAATCCCATAATAATACAACTGGATACTGACTGGTCCACCCTGGATTTGCCTGGCAAACGGTGTCCATCAATGTGATGGGACCGCTAATAATGAGCACAGAGGGAGTCAAGTACATTATAGTTGCCATCGACCATCTGACAAGATGGGTTGAGATGAAGGCCCTAACGAGAAAAGATGCTACCAGTACTGCGAGGTTCATCCTGGATCAAGTAGTATACCAGCATGGATGTCCGCAGGTCCTGCTTAGCGACAATGGGACCAACTTCACATCTCATGTGATACCAAGGTTAAATGAGATAATGGGGATCTGAGGAGTCGTGTCAGTATCTTACTGGCTGGAGATGAATGTATTGGTAGAAAGGGTCAATGGAATGCTGGCCGCAACGCTGAGGAAGCTAGTTGCAGGGAGAACTTCCACGTGGGGAACATACCTGAGTTTGGTGATGTTCGCCTACAATATTAGTCATCATACGTGATGGGAAAGATGCCGTTTGAATTGTTATGCAGAAGAAAGGCCGCGTTGCCGCTGATTTTATATTTGGTAGTGGAACCTATATTGGGGATGAGTACTGAGCAATACCTGAACCAACTGACACATATCCTGATTGATATGCAATTGCAAGCATTTGATACAACCCTGAAGAAAAGGATATGAGCGAAATTAACGGATGATAAGAACCAACTGTCATTAAAAAATATCAAATAGGGGAAAGAGTCGCCTATTGTGATACACATGGTTTCAGACAAAGAAACAAATTAGATGTGCTGTGGTTGGGTTTATTTGAAGTGATTGCCATGATGGTGAAAATGCTTACTCCATCAAGAATTTCTTGGATGGAAGAGTTGTGAATCAAGTCCACACTAAGTATCTAAAGTGTTGGATTGATGAAAAAAAGAAAAGAGTTCCTAAAGGACCGATGAACCATTAAGTTGGTCACATCCTGATGATTAGGTCAAGTCTGAAAAAAGGACCTCTGAGCCAATCTAGATGGTTAAGTCCAAAAAAGGACCTCTGAACCATAGAAAACTGGCAGGTTTAAGTACCCAGGACCCAATTTGGAAAAAAGATGGACCGCTGAACCAAAACAAGGTCAAGTCCCATAGGAAAAAGAAGAATAAAGATAAAAAACTGATAAAAAATATTGGAAAAAACTATTATAAACCACACAGAGAAAAAGCTGATATATTTTTAGAATTTTTATTTTTATTGATTGTCTTTGGTATGAGGATGTTTCCGCCTATGTCGCCGCTTGGGGGAGGGAGGATGGATTGTGGTAGGAAGAAACAGCCCATCAAATTTGATATGAGATCAGACACTAGCAAGGGAGAGACCTACACAAAACCACATTTTTTGAGCGGACACTGAGCCCTGAGAGAAAGTGACTAGGGGAAGGGAAATTGAGATGTCAGATGAAGCCAATTGCAAAACCTGGAGTGGGGAGGAAAACAACAGTATAAGAAGAGGCAATCAGAAATTATGAACAAGTAATCCCAATATGGTACCAGAGCCAGAAGATTAGTACTGAGCGCCTGACAATGGGCTTCAGCAAGGACACCAGACATGTGGGCTGGCAACGAAAAAGGGATGCTTGACAGGGGTTGCCGAATCATGCCCCCTATCAACGCCATCAGTGGAAGATATCAATGGGAAGCACCGGAGAAGAGATAGTCATGCAGGGAGTGGATTGCATCCTGCAAGTGGCGACTATGGGCTTCTCAGAAGCTAAAGCTGAATGAATAGTGGAACCCAGGCGAGGCTGGAAGCTTCGTGGACCAACTTTAAAGAACTTGGCCAGCAAAGCAAAGAGCATAAGCGGCAGTATCCCAATCCAGGATGTTATCCAGATCAGAGGGATTCAGCGCTAGAGTCAAAGCCATGGTGACTTGGGCCTGGAGTTCAGCGTAGGGGAGCTCAAAGTGAATACTGTTACTTATGGTGAGCTAAGAGACCAGAACAACGGGTTGTAATATTGACCAAGTTGGAAGAGGAACTTAGGGAGCAGGTCTGACCCAGCAAGAAATGAGTGATCCAGAGCAACTGGCATAATCTCTGGAGCATCTACGACAATGTTCAGAGCATCAGCGAAAAGAGCCAAATCCAGGAGAGTTTCAAAGTACAACTCTGGAATCAACAGCAGAGGAAGAATTGGCTGAGAGTTGTTCAAAATAATTGCCAGCCTGGTTTCAGAGGGATTAGTTACCATTTCTGGTAATTAAACAGAAGAACTAGCTGCTGGCGCTAGACTAGACGTATGAGTCCTGGAAGGACCATAGAAGAGGTTCCGCTGAGCATCCTGACTCATCTGCTGGAAGAGATGGAGGTCTGGATTAGACAAACTATTAATGAGCTGCTGATATTGCAACTCAGAATTCGACATATGAGCTGGATGAGAGGGGGTTGTCAGACTTATATAGAAGTTGACATTATGCACTCTACAATCCATTAGGCTCCAATTTTGGAAAAATTAATCTCAAAATTAATGAGATAAGCTCTCCAAGGGAAGAATTAGGAATGACTTGAGCCAAGAGGTTATGAGTGAAATAACAAGGGCGAATAGAAATAAGTATTCTCAATTGAGCCACAAAACAAAAATTGATGGCAAGAGCCTCCTGTCTAGGACGAGGAGAAAATTAGGAAATTAAGGACGCCAGACTAAGAATCCTGAATATGACAGCGGGTCATATGCCCTGATGGGGGGAAAACTGGATCCTGGAACTAATATTATCATGAGTAAATTGATCGGCCCGCATGACAGTAGATCATGGGGACTGCGCTCTGAGAAGGTGGTAGCGAGGAGGAAGAGGAAGAACGCTGTATGCCAAAGGTCATCTCAAGCAGCGATGAGTATTGATGAGTGTACTCCGCTTGAACCAATGAAGTATTTGACCAAGTGTCCAAAGCATTGTTCTCATGCCCCAGTCCTTTTCTCACTTGAAATCTAGGCAAGAGGGGGTATGTGTTAGGATTTTTGCTCATATTCCCAGACTGCTAAATTACCTGATATTGCTAGGGGAAATTTCCCTAAGGCGAAGTGAATCAGAAATTTGGTTGGCCCAAGTTTTGGAGGAACTAAGTTTGGGGGATTTTGGGATATTTACCTGGTCATATCCATTGGGGATCAATCCAGATATTACCTAAGATCTCATTGGGCGGAGTTGCTGACATAATAGGGATATCTGATAGTGATTAACTATCAGGTGTACCGATTGTGATCAGTTGGGTTTCATCACCAAATGATTGGGAATGAATAGTAAGTTGCGAGGCAAGTGATGCCACCTGCAACTAGTAAATTGATCTGTTGGTGAGTGACCTGCCATAATGGGTAATAAGTCCCATTACCTAAGCAGGTCACTAGCCAAATATGGTTAGTTTGCTTGGATTGAGAGGAAAACGTTAGGGACACGTTTTATGACTCTTTCCATTTTAGGTCTTAAGGGTTTCCAATGATGGAATCCTAGCTGGGATGGGGAAGACCATTGCTTCTGAGACGAGGTTGGGTGATTCAATGGCAACGGTTGCCGTTTCATTGTAGAGGTGTCAACTGAGGGTTGGACAGCCAAATTCCCCACTATATATATTCCCTAGGATTTACTATAATAAAAAACCAGTGTTTACAGTATTTACAAGTATTTACATTATCAATTCAGTGTATAGCTAAACTATAAGCTTCTATTGTGTTGTTCTGTCTCAAGGATATTATTGCAGAGGGCAATAGTTGGAAGACTCTCAGAGAAAGAGTAAAGATCCAAGCGGGGATCTAGAGACAAAGGAACCACAATCAGGGATAGCTGCCAACTGTGTGTTGGGCCAAAGAGACTGTAACTGGGGTATCTCAGCAAAGATTGGGTTGACAAGAGCATATGGAATGAATCCCTACGAGTATGACATGACGAGTATTTAATTGGAAATACTGGCCAAGCGTTGGGCCAGAATATATTTATACCTAACTACAGATAAAAGTCTCCATACTATTATTGATTGATAAATTAATTCTATATAACGTGACGAAGTGCATAAGGAAACCAAACCTGTGCAGTAAAAAGGTTACTGGGTTACTTGTCAATAACAACCATAAGTAAATTTCTACACTTGGCAACCTGCGCGGTTAATCCCTTCCATTTATAAGTGTGGCTTATTAGCTCTAGAGCCTTTGCCTTCACAGCATGTCCAAAGGTGATCCTGTCATTAAGGTCACATATTTCCAAGTGAAGTGGTCTAGTAGGAACTTATAGGCGTCCCTGAAACAACACCATCTCGTTCTTAACATGGTAACCCCTTGCAATATCCTCCTGATGTAGCTTGCTCTTGGAGAGAACCATAGTATATTATGCTGACAAGGGCTGTAAAAGGACCACCTTTCTGAACATACCATATTTCTCCGCATTTTCCAGAGAAGAAGTGTGGACTCGTTGTTTATCAGGAAGGATATGAAGACACAATCTTACCTGGTGGAATCATCAAATGGGCGTTTTTGTACCTCTACCTCCTTAAAATATGGAGTTAACGCAGAGATTCAGCTCAAAGAATCCACCAAACTATTCTTCTTGCCCTTTGTAAACTCATAGGAAAACGCAAATTTAAGCCAGGGTCTCATGCCAGCGGGTTTTCTGTGAGGTCAAGACATGAGGTGCACGGTATTACAACAAGGAACAGTGGTCTGTACAAACGCAGAATGGTTGGTATGAGCCATGAAAATGATAACGCCAATAGGTAAGCGCCTCAAACACTGCTTTTGACTCTTTCATAAACGGCGTAGCTTAAATAAGGCAGAGACATCTTACAAAAAAAGATCCTACTGAATGCTCTATTCCATATTTGCCTACTTGTAATAAGGCCGCCACTATGGAGAAGTTGGAGGCATCAGTAGCCACAATAAACTCCTTGTCAGGATTGACATGGCAAAGGATGGACGTGGACAACACGGTGCACTTTACCATTTAGAAGGCATTCTGAAAAACTGAGGACAACTGGAGCACATTCTCCCTACTCGCCTTGTTGGTGCTACAGTTTTCTAAACTGTCACTGAGGTCCAGAGGTGGCTCAAAGCTGCAAATTCACAGAAGAGGTCTAGAAGGAATTAAAAAATTGGTTAAGATAACGAATATATTTATTAAGTTTAAAAGGATTTGATATTTATAGGGTGAGTGGGGACTCGGTGCGTCAGGGGTTTTTATGGCCCCATCAGTTCAGGATCTTTCCTAATATTCCAGATTGGCCATCTAATGGGCATCCACAATGTATTTCGTCGCCCACCTGACCAAATTGGTGGAAACGCCACCCTACGTGACTCAGGAATTGGGGAGGAGGATCCTGAAGTCAATTTTGTTTGGATAAGTTCAGGAACCACTTCAGTACATCTTGATCTGGAAGTAGGGAATTTAATTCATTTTTTATCTCGAATTCTGACAACTCCCCCATCAAGATCCTGTAAGAGGGAGAATATGGCCAAAGGAACCAACCATGCACCCGATTGACTACAGTCCCTTAGTTGACATCAGCAATGGAGTATTCAGACTTTACCCTATGAATGACCTTATAGGGTCCAGACCAAAGAACGTCTAGCTTAT
Organism: Massospora cicadina; assembly: GCA_022478985.1. NCBI lineage: Eukaryota > Fungi > Entomophthoromycota > Entomophthoromycetes > Entomophthorales > Entomophthoraceae > Massospora > Massospora cicadina. The sequence goes on from JAKSZP010017537.1 coordinate 36,611, forward strand.
TTTGTCAGCCTCCAGGTCGATGGTGATAGAAGAGAACAAGGTCACCCAATTGAAAATTGGTAAGGAGGGTCGTCCAAATTTTAAATTGGTATGTCTCTCTTCCAGTAGTGGTGAAAATCTCTTGGGTGGCTAGGGCTTGAAGCTGGACAATTTCTTTGGCTAAGGCCCTCATAGTTAATTTGGAGTTCTCAGGTGTGGAGGTTTTGAGCAATGGCTGGATGCTACTTGGTAGCTGAGGTGCCTGCCCATATAGGGCTTCGAATGGGGACATATTGATGACTCAGTGGTAGCTTACCCTGTAGGCAAGCAAAGCGCTAGGTAGGTAATGGTTCCAACGAGCAGGATCTGAGGCAGCTAATTTTTGTAGGATGGAAATAAGAGTTGCGTTAGTGCGTTCTAACTCCCCATTAGTAGAGGGGTAGTAAGGGGCAGCGAAACTCTGGGTAGAGACAAATAGCAAGGTAAGTGCTTGTACTACCTGTGAGGTGAAGTTCAATCCATTGTCCAAAAGTAAGGTTTGGGGGCAACCATGCTGGGTGAAAACGGATCAAACAAGGAAGAGGGCTGTGGCTTTGTCAGTGGCAGCTGGGACCAAAATTGCTTAAACCCACTTGGTTAGATGGTTCGCGGCTAGGATAATATACTTATGGCCATGCAACCCAGTTGGAAGAGAGCCCACCACATTAATGCTAACTACATTGAAGGGCCCAGTTGGGGCAACAGCTGAGTGTTGAAAATGAGGATTGGCTCAGTCTTGAGATCAGCAAGTCATAAATGCTTCCAGGACCTCTTGGATAGTTTCTACCATTCAGTCCCAGTAGCACAGTGACTTCAGCCATTCGTGAGTCTTCTTAACAGCCCCATGTCCTACAGTGGAATGGCCCTCTAGAATAACATCAGTTCAGGAGGAGGGGCAGAAATAAGGAGCCACTTCTTATTGACCTTCTTTTAAGGCAGCCCAACTTAATTTGAGTGTCTCAAGTCATCCTTCAGAGTTCATCTTGGACCTCAGGGGTTTCCAACTCCCATTGTTCAGGTCGGCCTATTAGATCATACAGCCAGTCCTCCTCAGGGGTCAAAGCTGCTAGCATTAGCATCCTGGAGAGGCTGTCAGCGTTTTGGTGAATTGCGCCAGCATGATGGACAATGGTGAAATCATAGCTCTGCAGTAGTAAAGCCCATCTGGATAATCAGCCATCTGGGTCCTTCATTTGCTGGAGCCACTGGAGCGAGGAGTGGTCTGTAACAATAGTAAAATGAGTACCATAAAGATAAGGCTGGAAATGTTTGATGGCTAGCAAGACATCCAGGCACTCCCTTTTGGTAACGCTGTAGTTCCTTTCAGCTTTACTCAGTGTCTTACTAATATAGGCCACAGGATGATTAATTTGGTTCTCATTATTTTAGGCTAGGATAGCCCCGATGGCAACATCACTTGCATCTGTAAACTGCAAGAAGGGTTGGTCAAAGTGTAGATGGGCTAGAATGGGTTTAGTACATAGAGCGTTTCTCAAGGCATTAAAAGCCTGTTCTTGTTCAGGCCGCCATTCTAACAGCACATTTTTCTGCAGGAGGTAGAACAGCGGCTCAGCAAGGTCGGCAAACCAGGGGATAACTGACAATAATAGCCCATCATGCTTCTAATACCTGGATATCTCCTAATCTCTGGGGGCGTGTCATCTTCTCTATGGCGTCAACCTTGTCCAGTATAGGCTGGATGCCATACTTAAAACTTTGTGTCCCAGGAACTCTAGTTCAGATTGGAAGAAGGAGCAATTTGAAGGTTTAAGCCTAATGGAAGCCTTTCATAGCTGATTGAAGACCTCCCGTAGATGTTCAATGTGCCCATTAAAGGTTTGTGAGAAAACGGTAATGTCATCTAGGTAAATGAGAATGCACAAAAAGCTTCAAGTCCCCAAGGATCCCATCCATGGCACATTGGAAAGTGGCTGTGGCGTTACAAAGGCCCTGGGGCATCCTTGTAGGCTCTAATAGTCCTTCATTGGCTATGAGTGCACACTTGGCTCAGTCTTCAGGGGCGAGCTCAACCTGCCAATATCCACTGGCAAGGTCCATGAAGGAAAAGTACTGGGATCCGGCAAGCAGATGGAGGGAATCGTCAATTTGGGGCAGAGGGTAACTGTCCTTCTTGGTGATGGAGTTGAGTTGTCAATAGTCCATCACCATCTGGTGGCTGCCATCCATCTTCCAAACCAGCAGGAAAGGAGAGGCCCAAGGGCTGCGCAATGGCACCAGGAGTCCAGCGTCAAGTAGTTGTTTGAGTTCAACTGTCACCTGGGCCTCTTCAACCTTGCTCTTTTTGGTAAGACCAGGACCAGAAGAGAGGAGTATCCCCAGTTTCTACATGATTTAGGACTCCATTATTTCTTCCAAAGTCATAGGTTGAGGTCAAAAATAGGCTGACTATTCTTCCAACTCTTGAACCTTATGTTGTTGGTCATCCGAAAGTCTTTGCTGATATTAGTATTGATTAGACTAACCAATGGTGGAGCTTCCAAGCCAAAATCTCACAAGTCCCCAAAGCTTTGGACATCAGCAATAGCTTCCACTGGTTGTAGGCGGACATAGGTGGCAGGGCTGCTTGGACCTACTATTTTTGGGTTTGTTAGTAAGGTTGGCCAACAGCACTGATATAGATCCAGCAAAATCTGGATCTAGGATCCCCAGGCAGGTTAGCACCTCTTTTGTGGATGAATTGTCTAGGATTCAGACTTCCAACAGGTATTCCAAGGGGATGTTAACATGGACCCAGGTGTTGGCAATGACCTGGGACTTCGGGGGTACTGTAGTTACCTTAGGTAAGTAGATTGGCATGCCTTCTTGCCCATCTACAACAGGAAGGGCAGTTGGACTCGGGAGCCTCTTATGTGATATTTGAGCCAATTGATTTGGCCTTCACTAACCAGAAAATAAGCTTGGGCTTTGACCTCAGTTTTATAATCGTGAGGGGTCTCAAAAATTAGTGGGACACGATGCCCCAGTAGGGATAGAAAGCCGCCACATAATGGAGTACTGCCAAATAGTCTCAAAGAAATTGAGTCCTAAGGAGCAGGTCATAGCTAGGGGTTATCTAGAGCAATGGCGGGTGTGTTTACAGCAAGCTTCCAAAACTGTATCAGCAGAGAGGAAAGATCCCCTATAGATCAGGTACACTGGGGGACAGTCGTGCCATACTTCATATAGTGTGGCATATTGGGAGAGATCTTGACGCGCTTCATTAATTTGGAGGATATGACATTCACGGGAAATCCGCTTTTGACTATGGATAGGACTGGTATATTATGAGCTCAAACTTCACCATGGGTAACCAGGCTTCTGAACTGGGGAGGCAGTGTGAGGAACGTGGGAGTGTCATCAGAAGAGGAGTAAGTGGTATCAATTTCTTTATTATCATTGGATACTGAAACTTCTTCTCCAGATGCTGTAGCTCCTGGTTCATTAAGGTTATGGAGGATTCTTGAGGCTGGGTAGATATTTCAGCATGAAGCGCCTCATCCTTCATGCTGAAGGCCCTTTTCCCGCCTCCTCAGCAAGTTGTTTCCAGAAAGTTTTGGCACTGTGTCTGAAACTGTTACAGTAAGTGCATTGGGGTTGAGAATTTTTCTGATTTTAATTACATGGACTCTAGGACAGTTAGAGGGGCCTGTGAAGGTAGCCTTAGAGTGTAGAGTTGAAGTAAGGATCTTGCTAATCGTTTCCTTGATCTCTTGGATGGAGGTAAATCCATTCTTCTGTCCAATCATATGCATTTGAACCTCAGGGTAGGATCCCAACTCAGAAATGACAGCGGTAATAGCATCATTCAGGGTGATACAATTTGTAGTGACTAAGGATTGTGCTTGGGCATAAAAGCAGCTGGCAAACCTTATGGGGCTTTCTCCTTTATTCAGTCAGATACCCATGAAAGCCTGTTTTTAGTTGTCCAGGGTTTGATTGCTGCCAAACACTTGGATTAGGGCTGTACGGACCTGTTCCCAAGTTGTGCACTCCTTCAAATGGGGGGTCATGATCTCCCAGGTGGTGTTATCTAGGCAGGAGTGGATATGCTTTACCTTCTGCTGATCAGTGGCCTCATCCATGGAGCTCTCATATGCATATAGGAAGGAGGCAATGCTCTCCTGGCTAGGAATGAACCTTTCTTTAAAACTAGGTTAAAAGCTAGTTACAAGCGGATTGGAAAGGGTGTTAACACCAGGGAAGGGCGCTGGCTCTAATCTCTCAGTTTTTGCATAATCATGGGTGCCCTGCTGGTCTAGCCGGCATCATAGGCCCTCAAGGTCCTCCTGGATATCAATTTCGATTTTGGTTAAGGGAGGAAATGGAAGCCTTATTTGTAATTTGCTCCTTTAAAGATTGAATGTCGGTGCCCTGAAGGTGAAGCTGGCCCTCGAGGGTGGTCAGACAGGTTTCAAACCCTCAACAAGTTTGCTCCAGCCAAGAGATGCAAGCATCAGTAAGTTTGATAAATTCGCTTAAGTTGCCCATTTTATCTGACAGGGCGTCAATGGAGACCCTAGGGTCAAGGGGGACTACATCCACTTGGAGTTTGCATCCCTGAGCTACATTTTGAATTTGATCTCATAAGGCAGCCAAGGCTATCATCACATCCTTCTGCCATGGGTCCTCAGGGTCCCTCTGGTCTTTAGGTCCCTCACGCCCTTCAGGGCCTTCAGGCCCCCTAGGCCCTTCAGGACCTTCACTCCCATATGGTTAGTCATTAGAGGCCAGCTCCCAATAGTGTTGTTGTAGAGTTTGTACCAGATCCTCGACTTGAAGGAGGCGTTAATTCCAAGTTGCTTTGAGGAGTTGGACATTCTGACGCAGCTCATCCTCATGATAGCCAGAGATCCCACTATCTAACACCACAATTTGATCTTAAACTTAGTTGATCAGTCGTCAGTTATCAACAATGGCCTCATGGTTGTTATGAACAAAGGAGGAGGCTGTATTATAAAAATTGACGATGTGGTTGTGTAGGGCCTGGGTGAGAACCAGTTGTTGGGAGACCTCCTGATGGTGCAACCCAATCAGTCGGAGTAGATGATGGACAACGGGGTGAACAAAGTTGCGGAGGTAGCATTTGGGACCCAATGTGTGTTCTGCTGCTGGCAGTTGGGCTGAGTCATTGAGGTCCCACATGGTAGAGGGAATGAAAGAGGCATAGGAAAAGCTGGAGTGGGCACCCATGTAGTAGATGCCATTTATTAGTTGTTGGACAACATTTTTAAGGTTCTCATACTGAAGTTGGTACTGACTTCCATTGATAGAAGGCAGGGTGAACTGGAAGGCAGCCTGGAATTTTAATATTTCAGGTTGAGCAGCCAGTATTTCATGCTGCGAGGTACTAACCCATCGGGGTAACGCTTCTCAACTGACCAGCAGCTTGGTCTTCAGAGCTGCTAGTATTTTTCATTGTGATAGACATTTTCACTTGGGACAGTTCAGAGCTCCCTGTAGTGATCACCACGTTTGTTGGTGCTACAGTTCTCTAGACTGTCACTGAGGTCTGAAGGTGGCACAAAGCTGCAAATTTGCAGAAGAGGTCAAGAAGGAAGCAGAAAATTGGTTAGGATACCAAATATAATTATTGAGTTTAGAAATATTTGATATGTATAGGGTGAGTGGGGGCTCAGTGCCTCAGGGATTGTCACGGCCCCATCCATTCAGGATCTTTCCTGATCTTCCAGAATAGCTGCCTCGTAGGTATCCTCAATGGATTTTGCCACCCACCTGACCGAATTGGTGGAAACGCCACCCTACGTGACTCAGGAATTGGGGAGGAGGATCCTGAAGTCAATTTCGCTTTTTAGGTTTGGGACTGATTCAGTATGGCTCAATCTGGAAGTGGGTAATTGATTTGTTTGTTATCTTAAATTCTAACATGCTTTATGCAAGGCGCCACCACCTCAAAAATATTTGTGTGAATTAATTAAGAAATGGACATGTCTCCAAAAAAACTCTTCAGTTCCTTGACCATAGCTGGGGTGGGCCACTCACAAATAAGCTTCTTCTTGTCTGGAGTTACCATTTGGCCCTGGCAAACATATTGTTGCCCAGGAAGGTGACCTGGGACTTGAAAGCTGACACTTCCTAATTTTCAGCGTAATGTTAGCTGCCCTTAAGCTCTCCACCACTTACCACAGGTGTATTGCATTGGAATCTTCATCAGGGTAAAACACTAGAATTTCACCCATGTAGGCAACCGTTCCTACACCCAGCAGGTCCCCAAGATCGCTTCTATACAATGTTGAAAGATAGCTGAGGCTTTTTTAAGCCCAAAAGGCATAACTCAAAACTGGAAAATCCTTTTCTAGTATGGAACGCGGTTAGACACTTGTTAATTCTTGGCGTTTGGTCTTGATTCCGCCGAGTTGGTTTTGCACAGGGTATGAGCCACTGAGCAACCAAATCAGACGATATGAAGATCGCTGACTATACAATAAACTTAATAAATATTTATAGGAGCTATTGCCCCTTATTTACACCTTTATTATAATATAACTGCAGATTTTATCTGCGCTCTTTCTCCTGTAAAAACTCTAAACCTTTTATCTTCCATCATACTTTTTATACCTCAAATCCTCAGCTGATGCGTCCTCAGCCTGGTACTCTTCTATTCTGCTTCCCTTTCTGAATTAATCTCATTTGTATTAAATCTCATCATAAATCCTCTCAATTCGCTGAATGCCTCATTTCAAAGTGCTTAAATTACCAAAACCAGTTTGATCCCAGCGGATTCCATTCTTTCTGCCATATGGACTTGGGGCTTATCATCCAGTCATATTGGAATCGCGACATTACCCCCTCCATGACTGGATGATAAGTTCTTACTGTTTGTATGCTCAAAGGAACTTCGCGTGGACTCAGTTGATAACCCAACCCCCAGAGGGTTCCTTAATTGTGTAGACATCCATGCCAGTCTTCTTGATAATCTTAAATGGGCTGACCCAAATGTCAGAGAGCTTGTTTTTCTGTCCGAATCCATGCTGATCATGGAATAAAGTATAATCCCCTACAACAAACAATGGAAGACTACTCCGGCACTTCTGGTTGGCCACCTGGTCATAGATTTTCTTTGCTAGATCGGTGGAGTAGGATTCCATTTGCAACTTGATCAAAGTATCCGTGAGTTGATTTTAGATATCACTGAGGATTTACCCCACCAGTGTCCTCTACAAACGAATATAGAAAGGAAGACAGAGCTAGATGTTGACCATACAGCAGTTGAAATGGGCTCTTACCAGTGGCCGAATGATAGCTGATATTATATGCAAATACCGCCGTGGGTAGAAGGGCGCTCCATTCTGAGGGTCAATCATTTACCAATTTATGGAGGATGCTCACCAGTGTTCCATTAACTCGCTCCACCATTCCATTAGATTCTAGATGATATGGGGTGGTCAAAGCCCCGTGAATCACCAATAACTCATTTAACTTTGGCAGATTATGCGAAGTGAAGTTGGTTCTGTTGTCCATCAGAATGAACTGCGGGCAGCCATGCCGCTGTATAATGCACTCCATAATGAACTTGGCAGTGGTGAACGCACCCAAGTCGCTAATAGCCCTGGCTTCCACCCATTGGGTCAAGTGATTGATAGTGACAATTATATACTTTGATTGATTGGCACTATTTGGCAGAGGTCCCACTACATCAATGGAAATGGTGTGCCAAGCGAACTGGGGTTTCACTAGTTGGTAGGTGGTTTTCTTGCAGAAAGGTTTTTCTACTTGACACTGATGACAAAAACTAATTGTTTCCAATACATCATAATGCATGCTCTCCCAGTAGTATTGGGATCGCAACATTTCCAGTGTTTTCTGCAACCCTCCATGGCCTAAAGCCCAATGAGCATCCATAATTATTGCAGGTCAGGCTGAAGGCTAAGGGAAATACAACGTCTGGTTACTGATTCAATTATATAGTTCTCCTTCATGTAGAAAGGTATCCGCCTTAAGACCATCTAGTACCTTGATCACATGCAGCGGCTCATCCTGGTATTAATTTACCACCATCTTCTCATACATTATGTCAGCTAGATCCGCTGTGATTGTGACTGTCAGCAGCCTAGAGAGACAATCCGCATTTTGGTGTTTAGCTCCAGGGCGGTGTACAATCTCAAAATCATATGCTTGGAGCTTTAATGCCCAACGTGCGAGTCGCCCTTCTGGCTCATGCAGATTCTGCAACCAACGCAAGGAGGCATGGTCCGTTACAACTCAGAATTGTACCCCATGAAGGTATACATAAAACTGTTTATAAGCATAAATTATCGCTAAATATTCTCATTCAGTAACAGTTTAGTTTCATTTGTGACAGCTCAAACTTCAACTACAGAAGGTGACAGGATGTTCAACGCCATCGTCATCCTGATGAGATAATACTGCCTCTATAGCGGAGAGAGAGGCATCCATTTGCACTATAAACTGTTTGTCAAAAATTGGGATATTGCAATATTGGTGCACTTGCTAACGCTGTGCGCAATGCATTGAAAGAATTTTGGCATCATTATGTCCAATCACAAGGAAGCGTTTCTCTTCAGCAATTTGAAAAGTGGGGCCCCAATGCAACTGAAATTGGGAATGAATTGGTGGTAATACCCAACCATCCCCAGAAACACCTGAATGTCCCGCTTGCTACCTGGGCGGGTCATATTGCTTATTGCTTCCACTTTAGCCAGCTGCAGTTTAAGCCCATTTGAATCCACAATGAACCCTAGGTATTCCAATTGCTCTTTAAAGAAATGGCACTTTTAGGCTTGATTTTGATATTAGCGGCAGCGAGGCATTAGAACAACTTGTTACAAATGGCCAAGGTGTTCAGTAAATGTCCGCGAGAACACATTGATATCATCAAGATAGACTAAAATGCAGGACAACTTTAAATCACCTAGAATCATATCCATTGCACGCTGAAATGTAGCCAGGGCATTGCACAACCCTTGTGACATGTGAGTAGGTTGGAATTTTCCTTTTGACGTGATGATGGGACATTTTTCTTGTTCCACTGAGGGCAATTCGATCTGCCAGTACCCCAAGATCAGATCCATGGCTGAGAAATAATTCGCTCCTCCTAATTGATCTATTGCATCATCAATTTGTGGAAGAGGGTAGAAATCCTTCTTTGTTATGTTATTGAGTTTTTGATAGTCAATAACCACCTGATTTGAGCCATCCTTTTTCTTTACTATGAGCGCCGGTGATGCCCACAGACTATTTGATGGCTCTAACATCCCTTGCAGTATAGGTTTATCCACCTCATTATAAACAACTTCCTCCGCTACTTTAGAATGTCTAATAGGTCGTGAACAAATGGGAGGGTGATCCCCGGTATCTATCCGATGTACCACCCCTTGAGCGCACCCCAGATTGTGATCATCAGATGAAAAAATATCCTGATACTTTTCAAATAACGCCATAGCCTGTTCTTGTTGTTCCATTGATAATCCAGTCAGCGCTTCCTGTGGAACCACGGTCAATACGCCAAGCGGAGAGCTTGTTGGCAATCTGAGATCCTCCCATGAGCCAAAATTATGGATACAGCAGACTTTTCTATAGGGGAAAAGTGTAAGTAAGCCACCACTTGGTGCCGCCAGATTGTTATGGTATCTTTTTGTAAATTTGCTAGCAGCACTATCACTTCTCCGTTCCCAGGTAGCAGAAACCCAGGAGCCACATGTGGCTCAGGCTGAGAGCGTTGGTAAGGCGCCATGATTTCGCCAAAAAGCCCTTTTGGGACATCAATTTTGAGCTCAGTTCCTACTATGCATTGGTGCCCAGATGGTATACTACAATCACTAGCCGCTCAAAGCGGAATCCCCTTGTATTCATAGATCTGGTTGGGAAGTATCCTAGTCCATCACTTCAGTCATTGATAGTAAATGGGAATTACTCCGTCACTGTATGCTAGGTTGATTTGACTAGAACGTAACAAATCCGTTTGGATCCCAAATGAGGTAAAATAAACAGGAATTTGTTGTCCTAAAATGCAAAGTGATTCCTCCGCCATGTCTATCACAACACCAAATTTCCTCATAAATGCTGCACCAATTAGCATATCATAATTGTTGTTTGGCAGAACCACCGCTGGGACGGAAGCCTGTATGGACCCAAATCATAAGGGCAACGCACTATAAGCACCTTAAGATACAGTGCTGTGTCCCCGCAGTTCCATATACTACTCGATGATCCACGTCCAGTTTGAGCAGGATCTTAGACACCAACTGGGTAGAGACTATGTTCACAGGGGCTCCAGTATCGATGATAGCTTGGATTTTTGTATTTTGGACGAAAATATCACAATAAGTACATTCTAAGTAAGAGGAACTATCAATGTTTATTGCGTGTAAATCCAAGAGCTTTCTGTTACTTAAGAAAGAGGAGATGCTCTTGCCAACCTATGGAGACTCATTGATGATTTTTCCCACTGGAATGGCATTGTGGACTCCTACCAAAGAAGTAACAGCCATTGACAGATCCTCGATACTTGTGCCAGTCTGTTCCAAGATTTGCCATGCATATGGCTTCAGCACTTCCTAGCGAAACACAGATTTTGAGGGTGAATATATACATTGGGACCCAGAAACAGAGATTCCTGACGGAAGCTGTTGGTATAGTAATTCATCTGATTGAGTTTCAGATTCTTCCCAATTAATAGTGAGGGATTCATTAAGGACAAGTGGATTAAACATAGTGGAGGAGGAGCATCCCATCTCTACTCCACTCAAGCTTTTCCCTGCAGGGTCTCCTCTTTAGTAACACAGCCAATTAAGTTTTTATTAGGGCAGTTTGCCACATAATGCCCCCTCTGGTTGCATTGGAAGCAAGTATTAATGAAGGGTTTATGTATATAACCTGCAGCTGAAAGACCAGTGCAATGATTAATGGTATGGTTTCAAGGTTGGGAATGAGCTGGCAGATCATATCTAGGTCGGAAAGAGTTTGCAGAATGGTATGGCAAACAAATACATTCCTTCAGATGATAGCATAGCTGCTGTAGTTCATGCTCTGAAGTCTTTGGTGCAGAGAGGTAACAGAAGGTTGGCGGGCTATATTAGGGGCGCTGTTTGTGGCTAATAGTTAGTTTAAAGTATTTACAATCTGAATAAGTCCTGCTTCTTTGTTCAACATGTGGGATATAGCATTAGATAGTTCCTGATATGGTTTGATGGCCGCCGTCATTGCAATACCCACATCCTCAGCAGATAAAAGGTTAGCTCTGATTAGTACATGTGCTTATGCCGAAAAACGTTCAGCAAACTCTGACAGGGTCTCATCTTTAGGAAATTTTATAGTCAGAAAATTGGCTTTTTGTTGAGCCATTTTGGTCGCACCCCTGAACAAATGAAGAACAATCGCCTTAATTTCTTCATAAGATGCTGAAATGTTTGGGAGGTAGAAGATAATTTGATCAGCGCTGTCTACATCAAGAGCAGATAGCAACAGTTTCGCTTTTCATCAATCAGAAACCCCTTCTGAAGCAAATTCAAATCACTTAAAATACCCATGTAGGTTTCCATCATGACTAAAAGGAGGTAATTTCTCAAATCGCATGGCTTCACCTTGCTCCACACTTCTTCTGCAGGGACCAGGCGCATTAGTTCGCCAGTCAGTTAAGCTCAAATCCAACGTAATGAACTCAAAGGAAGTAGAGTTGCGTGGGGTATACATGTCATTACTGAAAGAATATTCATTAGTAAAGTCATAACATTCATTCTCCAAATTGCCACTGACTGCACCGTTCCCCCCAGCTCTGGTATGCTCCATGAACTGTTTGTTAATTAACTGGATTTCATGTTGCAGCGTTTCATATTGTTGTTGCAATTTTTGGCGGACTCCCCTTTCTTCGTTCAGGTGCTGTTCCACAGCTTGTATTTGCGGAAGAACTTCTTTGATTAGATTCTGCAAGTGGGTTTGCTGTCAGAATGGAGGAGGACTCATCATTGTTGAGTAATTGACTTTTTGGTTTCCTCCAACTAAAATTGCTTAGTGGCCACCTGTAGTGAGCACCAATGTTAATTCTCAACGTTTGGTCTTGATTCCGCTGAGTTGGTTTTGCACAGGGTATGAGCCACTGAGCAACCAAATCAGATGATATGAAGATCGCCGACTATATTAAACTTAAAAATATTTATAGGAGCTATTGCCCCTTAATTACACCTTTATTATAATATAACTGCAGAATTTATCTGCGCTCTTTCTCCTGTAAAAACCTCTAAACCTTTTATCTTCCATCATACTTTTTATAACTCAGAACCCCAGCTGGATGCGTCCTCAGCTTGGTACTCTTCTATTCTGATTCCCTTTCCAAATTAATATCATTTGTATCAAATCTCAGCATAAACCCTCTCAATTCACCAAATGCCTCATTTCGAAGCACTTATATTACCAGTACCAGTTTAATTCCAGCGGATTCCATTCATTCCGCCATATGAACTTGGGGCTTATCATCCAAACATATTAGAATCGTGACAACACTACTGGCCCTTCTTGATCCAGTTATGATTGAACGCATTTAAGCAATCAATTTTGTTGAAGACTTTCTCCTTCTCCACATAGTGAGAAATCTGTGAGTCCACTGTGATGGGATGCTAATCTGGTACTGTGACGTTGTTGAGATTCACATAAAATTACGCATGAGCATAAGGTACCATCAGCTTTCTCCACAAAGAGAAGTGTTGAGCATAGTGGGGAGGTACGCTGAGATATTGCACCTTTAACTAATTGTTCATTAACTCACACATATAAAGCCTCTTCTTCCCGGACAGTCAATGGGTAAATGGGAGAAGATATACGCACCAGATCAACAGTGAGTTTGAAGTCATAACTAAACTCTGAATGGGCTGGTAGTACATCAGCTGATGCTGCATCAAACGTATATTCCAGCCCCTTTAAACAGTAAGGTAAGGATACCTACAAAGAGGGCTTCAGCAGCGGAGCAAGACTGAGGGTGTGGACCTTGGGCCATTAGGCAAATCACCCTGAGAGTTTGCTTCAGACAAAGGGACCATTAGTTTTTGACCGTTCTTCAAAGTTAAGGACAAGGTATTGTCTTTCAAGTTGGTTCTGACGTCAAACTTTCGCCACCACTCTAACGCAAAATAATGGTGTACAGAAGGTTTTTGATTGCTTGGAAGCGGTCATCAAAATGGTATTTGCCAACATGATAATCCACTAACCCCAGAACCTTCAGCATGAGAATACCTTTGGAAGCCACTCCCATAACCATACCACCTGGCATGTAATTCACACAAGGTAATCGTCTAGTTATTGGTCATAAAATTCTTAGAGGCTCCAGTATCCACCAAAAATTTTGTGCTGATTTTCTCTAAAGGGATGAAAGGGTAGCAGTCAACAAATAATATCCAGAATAGTCTTTGTTCAAATAAAAACGCCAACAACTCTCTAGAAAACCTTTCATCAGGCATAAGCATGCCTTCAGGGTAGTTTTTGCATCATAAAATGGAGAGAGATAATTGGCCACTCTCACTACTGAGGCCACATATCCCACCATATCTTCAGCATTTGCAAAAACATTTTTATATTTTGGTAGCTTTTCATAACCTCTTGTGTTATGCAGATCATGGTAGAGGTCAATTGCGAGTTCTCAGATGCAATTTGGTATACAGGAACAGGGTCCTCTACAGAGCCACAAGACCTGACAATCAGCTCATTTTTTGTAAATACTTTGCATTATAAAACGCGTTTTTTGGCATCAACAACACCATATATGATCCAATGGCCAGTTGTGCATCATTATCCAGGGCAATTACCACCAGGCCCTTCATTGATGATCAGGCCTGCACCATGAGAATGTAGTGTAAGGAAAATCGTTTTTTATTTTGTTTTTGTTAAATTTGGGCTAGACTCTTCCAGAACCTTAAATTTCACTAAAATGAGGAGGGAATCGATGGGTCTCTGCCCCATTAAAGGAAAACACCAGTTGTGGGCGATGTATTTATAGGGCTGCCATGGGTGACATCAATTGCAAAATTATTTGAGACTTTTAATTTACACTTGGGGCTGGACCCCTGCTCAACTTCAAGTTTGCAGAACTCATAGGAATTGAAGGCTAATATTCTTCTTTTTTTTGAGGCACACACAAGTTTTTGGGACCCATATTTATAGGGGCCACCCTGGGTGAAAACATAAAGGCCAAGAAATCTTGCCCTTTCTGGGTTGGAGCAGGAAAATCGCCCCAAAGAGCTTCAATCTGTTGGTTGAAGTTGGGAGGGGGCGATTGCCATATTGGGGAGTTTCTCATGAAGTGGTCCAAGGTGGAATGGAGAAGCAATGTTTTAGTGATGTCAGGCAAAGGTAGGGCATGTTCTCTATCACAAAATTTATTTAATTATAAATTCACCAGGCAGGCATCTTGGCGCAGAGAAAAGAACTTTTAGAAGGCGTGGATGGATGACATGTTAGGGTGACGCCGCACCAGGACATGCTCCAAACCATCCTCTGATCTCCAAAAAAGTGGCTGTTCATGAAACAACATGGAAATCTGTTCGCAGCCTCCAGAGACAGCTGAATAGCAAATCCACCCCACACGAGGGTGTACTAGAACCATACAATTTTTTATTACCAAAAGTAGCTTCTGGTGAGAGAGAAGCAAGAGCCTGTAAGATTTTGGAATAAATCTAAGGGGAAAGTAAGTGAATTTCAACAACAGTATCATGAAGGGTCCATGAGGAGTTTTAGCATGATCGTTATAACACAGTTAATGATATGGATGGTTTGGTGCTCCATTCCCATTGGAAAATTATAAGATCATGTAGGGTCCAGAGTCCACCAGGTACAGGCAGAAAGGGTAAACACTTCCCAGTTTATTGAAAGAATAATGCTGAGATGAACCAATATAAACCAAATGAGCAAACTGTTTGAGCATCTTAGTGGCCGTGACAAACGGCCAGCGCACCCAATTTCCACATAAAAAAGCCCCACATGGATATTTGTAATGCATGTAAAATAAAATGTTGGTCGACTAGTGTCAAGAAACTGTCTGTAACTCTCTTTTCCAAGGAGGTTGTACAGGATACACAACCACAACACCAGGGAACTAGTTGTTAGCAGGATAGGGAACATGGTACCACAGAGGGTAACAGAGCAAAGGAACCCAGGGCAAATGTACAATGCGTTGTATACTAGTAGATAACAAATAAACAGCAAAACTTGGTTGTCCTTCAAAAGGGAGTTCATAACAAAGTGGAGATTGGTGTTGGGGTGCTTGGGTGCCTCGATCTGGATGGAACAAGGGCTACCCAGAGGTGTACCAGATACTATAGTTAATTTTGATAAACTGAAATTGCCAATGTTGTTGGAGACCTCCTCGAGGAGGTCCATGCACAAGTTCTCCCAAGGGACCATAAAAAAGCGTAAACTTTCTGAGAAATCATTTAGGAAGTTGACTAACAAGGAAAGTTGGTCTTGTGAAAACATTCTTAAACAATAGGGAGTGAGTCGTCAATTTGCAGAAGTGGTACTAAGCCTTAGTGAACCAATAGGCGCACTCTACCATCAGCCAGGGTTCTGTATCTCAAAATTGACAAAACTTGGTTTAAAGATTGTAACTGGACTCATCCCAATTTGGCAATAATAAAAATGGAATGGGTTTCAGAAACCCTATTACCCATGAAACCTTAACACTCCTTAATTATTAATAATGTAGCTGGCTCCATTTTTACGCCTTTTATGTAATGCTGGGACAAGCATCACGCACATTCTCGTGACCAACTTGGGCATAATTTGCCTGCACCCAGCTTTGGTCAAGGGTATGTTTTAAGCTAAAGAAGCCTTACAACTTAACCTTTTTGGCTTACTGACGTCCAGCCTTGTCTCTGCAATTTGTTCCCTCAAATATGGCTTGTAACCATGACACATAAGCCCTAAAAGCCTTGATAACTACATGGGGCACAGCCATTGCTTAAAAATACCTGCGTCTAATTGATCACACCATGTATGAAATCATATCAATAGTATAATTCGCTGGGTGCACAAATGGAAATGGTGAAGATTATGACAAATGAGAAGTCAGCCATTGCTCATATTTGAGAAGTGCAAGAAAATCGAATGGATATCCCAGAATCTCAATGTATAACCTGGATTTCAAATGAAGTGGTCAGAGACTTACCTTGAGGAAACATAAATCCAGGAGAAAATCCTTCTGTGAAAAGGCATCCGCCATGGACAGGACTCTCATGAATTTATCTTAATCTAATGTTCCCCTAGAGAAAAATAGTTTAAATGCAAATTTATTCAGATAAATCGTTCAGTTTGTACATCAAGCGCTTAAACATATTGTGCATCTTTTAGGAATCCATAACAAGGAACTCTATCATCACATCAACACCCAAGGGGCTTTGCAAATGGCCTATGAACAGGTATATAATTTATCATCACAAAACTAAGGGACGTACACTAAAAGATAAAAATGAATTATTACTATATAATTTAAACTTCACAATTAAATGGGGACCTTTAATTTTAAGGTCACTAAGTATCTGGGGTAAAGCTATGGAACTCATCAGAAAGGACATTATAAAGTCTAATGAAAAGACCCAGAAACTTCAGAAAATCTTTGCCCAAGAGCATTGACAGCAAGGCACCAAAGCCTATAGTGAAATAGCAGCCCATGCTTCTACTAGCCTTTATAACAAGGTAGAATAAAGTAGGCTCCACAAGCCCCAACTAGAGAAAGCCTAAGACAATTTAATGAGCTTGAAGACACCAAACCTCAGAGGCTCAGTCAGCACCTCAGAACCTTATTTCCTGAGTAGCCCATGTTGCAAAGGATCTGGCATCCTGTGCAACTCAGATATCTACCCACTCAATTGCTAAGCAACTCAAAAGTTTAGACAGTGAAATGTGGAGCAAATCACTTAGTCACATAGACATTAACAATATTTACCATCACCTCAATGAAGCTGAGCAACGCTGGAATAATCTCACAAAAGATTTGAAGGCCAAGACTAACAAGATTCCTCAATTGCACTGAATGCAAGGAGATGAAGGAGGACTTAAAATGGAAGATTGGAGTGTTAGTAGATGATAATAAGCTCTTATGAACTTTTCCAATCTACTGCTTGTTAATAAATCAATGCTCTTGAAATCCACATTAAGAACCTGGAGATTTTTAATTTTTAATTTTTAAATTTTATTTGGGAGTATGTGACTGGAGACGACGCACTTGAGGGATGGGATAGGCGAGTAAATGGGAATATTTTATAGTGTTGTAAACAGAGTGGTTTAATGCTTATCACACAACTTTGGCATCGCACCTTGCTGTGGGTTGCTGTTGGGGGAGACCTCAGTTACCTTGGGTAAATGGGATTTCCATAAACATGTTCATTGCACCATGTAAATTTTGACATATGTGAAATGGCCCAAGAAGCTACTTGTGCACGCTGTTTCATTGAAATGGTATCCCCAAAAAGACAGTAGCCATAGTTTTTGTTTAGACTGAAGCAAAAGTTATTGATGGCTCTAGCTGGGTCAGACCCTTGTGGGCTTGCAGTGGCAGCAACCCAGTTTCTATGGATCGCACATGATGCTAGATTGAAAATTATCTTGTTCCATTCAACATCTCGATGCCTTGACCTGGCATGGAAGATCCAGTCCTCAGCTATGTGGTTATGATTTGTAGATTGTAGCTGTGCTAAGTGCACCACTTCTTCGCAGACTCTTACTGCTCTTTTACATGAAAAATACCTGTGACGCACCAAATCTTCTTCTCTGCACACTGTGCACTGCCTGTGCATGGTGTTTGAGCACTCTCTTTTCTGAAAAAGTCATTTAGCATCTCTCCAATTCAGGGTTGTAAATTTTGGGGTGGAGTAGATGCTCACTCGATATTCTCCAAGTAGTATTACAGAGTTTGGGAGAGTGTATTCACCAGGAATCCAGTGCTGGGATTGGCTGGATGCTTGGGCCCTCAGAATTCGCATTGTCTGGTGGCACTGGGTGCCAATTGAGTTTTAGAGTTTTCCGTTTTTGCCCATGGCGCATTTTAAGAGGTTCAATTTCAATTCTTGGTTCTATTTTTAATATTGTAAGTTAACAAAGAATCGCCTTGGCCTCAGGCGTCGCGTCCCATGGCCCTACTAACCTTGGTCGTGAACCTAGGTAATTGAATAGGGTGGTTGTGGAGCCTGGGTTCCGGAGAGCTAGGTTTTTGGCTATTTGAAACCTTGCTACAGATGCCCATGGAGGCGGACTCCCTTCTTGTGAGGTCTCAGCACTGATCCATTTCATGAATATGTTTGCGGCATTGCATTCAGGGTCTATTAGCCCCATCCCACCTTCAGAAGTTGGCCTTTAGTGTGGTGATCCTGGATGGGGGAAGCATGAGCATCAGAACCAAGATTGTAGGATTGATGTGAGATCTTTAAAAAAATTGCTAAAGGCGATAGAATGTGCAGGGTACCAATTTTTTGAGAAGAGCATAGTGTTGTCAAGGCAACATTTTCCAGCCAGATATGTCTTCCTTGACTTCCACCTTGTCACTGTCCTTTGGATATACTGAAGTAGCTTCTCTTCCACCTTTTGAATAGTTATACCTGCACTTGTGATAGGGATCCCTAGGTGTTTGATGGATTCCTTTGGGCAAGGCAACTGAAAGGGTGGTTGAATAAAGCTAGATTCTTTACATTTATTCACTTTGCTTGTGTTTGTGACTTTTCTTTTTGTCCTCTTGGTTTTAGAGACTAGGCGATTAGCTTCTGATAGCACCAAGCTTGCGTTTTGATTCCGATGAGTTTTTCCTGGAGAGGCTTTTCCATATAGGCTGATTATCTCATCTACTCTTTTTTAATCCGCCTTGGAGGAGACTCCTATCACACAGTCATCTGCAAAGGCCAAAACCTTAAGTTTTTTTGCCCCTTGCACTCAATGCCAGCTAACGTTTCTCCATTACCCGTAGGAAGTGGTCAATTGTGAGGTTGTACAAGATAGGGCTAAGTGGGTCCAGTTGGCAGATGCCTCTTTCTTGTGTGACAGAAGATGAAATAGATGCAGACCCTAGAACTGAGAAGGTGGATGAAAAATGATGGTTCGCTATCCAAGAGATAAAGGGTTTGTGGGAAGCCCTGTTTGTGAAGTATTGCCGCCAAGTATTCTCAGTCTACTCTGTCATATGCCTTATCTTGGTCAGAAAGCAGAGTGTGCCCTTGGATGCCCCTCCCAGTTTTTTTGTTAATTGGTGGATGTTGCCCCAAATGCTTTTCCCTGGGGTGAAACCATGCTATTGTGGGGCAATGCATTTCTTGGCTTTTTCTGAGAGACGCTTAGCCATTATCTTTTCCATTATCTTTATATCCGTGTTGATCAGAGATATTGGGCGCCAGTTGTTCAGGTTAGTACGGTCCCCTTTTTGTGGAGCACTATGGTATAGGCTTTTGCGCCTCCTGGGATCACCCTCCCCTCTTGCAGAGTTGAGTTAAAAAGAGATAGCATGGGCTCCTTTATTACTTTATAGTGTGCTTTATAGTGCACATAGGGGATGCCGTCTGGTCCTAGTGACCAGTTGATAGGGAGCCTCCATAGAACCTGTAATAGCTCATCCTCCATTATGGGGTCAACAAGGGTGGTAAGCTCGGCGTGGTTGAGAACAGCATTGATGGAGTAGTTCTTAAAAGCTTCCTCTGTTGGAGCTGCCATATAAAGTTCTGAGTAGTAGGAGTGGTTGATGGATGCTACCTTTTCTGGGTTGCTAGTGGTCTGGCCTTCGCATGTTTTTGAGTTCAGTGAGACTGGCATTTTTTGACCTCATTTTGTAAGTTTGATAGAAAAACTTGGATGGTCGGTCTCCTTGAACAGCCCATCTGGCACCTGCTTGGAAGGCCTCCATGTGCATTTGGAGTTGTTTGTATTTCTTGACAATTAGTGCCTGTTTCACCCAAATTCTATCCCATTGTGGTGAGTAGCCACTATGGGGTGGGTATCTTTCCAGATGGTTTAATGTTCTCTGAGCTTTGGAAAGTTAGGCTATTTTTTCTTTGTGTGACAGGATTCTGCGTGGGCTGGGGCGGATATAATTTTCTTTTTTAACCTTTTCCACTACTGTCATAAGGTTTCAGAGTCAGTGCATTTGGCTAGTTCATCTACATGTCTCTTTGTGTGATCTTCTACTTGGAACAGATTTATGTTCTTTGGAAGCATTCTTTTCCAACGTTGGTTCTTGGGTGGTTCTTCAATTTATTGGATACTAATTTTCACCATTCTGTGGTCTGATAAATGTAGGTCGATTGTTGCAAGATCTTCAGCTTGTGATTCCAATGACACGGATAAGAACATCCAATCCAGTCTAGTGGCACTGATTAGTTGGTTACCTACAATATTTGGCCGCTTCAGATTTGAGAAGTATGATTCTGTGAATGTTTTGGCATCTAGAAGACCTTTTGATGTCATTAATTGCCATAATTGGTTTGATCCTATTGGTGGGTTTGTGACATTTGGCCATCTGTCACAAATTCCGTCCAGCCAGAATAAGTCACCTAGATAAATTGTTTCTTCTGGAAGGTTCAAGTCAATTAGATTGCTCAAAAACTCTTCCCTTTTGTCCGCTTCAACAGGGGAATATACTGAAGCGGCCTGATATGATTGGTTTTCCATTTTAAGGCCAGAACAAGAACCCTTCCTTTTAAATGAGGGTAGTAGTTGGTGATTATAATGATGGCAGCTGTTGCTTTGACTACAAATCCACAAAAGCTAGCCCAGAATGTTCATAAAGGGAGAAAGAGCCTGGACCACTCTTCCTCCTTTCCAGCGGTGCACTTGCTCTCCTGCAAGGCAAGGACATCCACCGGTGGGTTTAGCAGGAGCCCTCGTTTATTATTTGAAGACTTATTTGATGAGAGTCCTGCTATGTTGAGAGTCCCAATCATTAGCAATCCCAGCACGCCTGCTATGACTGCATGGGGCTAGATTGACCCTGTGCATCGGAGGTGGCTTGCTTGTGTCTGGGCCTAGTTTTAGGACCCTCATAAATGGTTTGGGCTGGTAGTGTACTTGATTACCATTCTGGTGGTCCAGAGTTCCGATTTGGTTTCTCCATACAGTGAGCACTGTTGTACTCCATCCCGTTGAGGGTTAAGAAACTGTTAGCTTGTGAAATGGGTTTGTTGACTGGTACTTGAATGAGTTGGGCTCCATTGTGTACAGGTAGTGAGTGTGCGTCATCCATTTCTGATAAGATTGTTCATTTCTCATAATCTTGCGGATGCTGGGCTAACTTAGGGGCGGTCATACTAGAGAGGTGCTCTTGTTGTTGCTCAATGTTGCGCTTGGCTGTTTCCTCCCAAGCTGCTGCTTCTTTCTCCTCCTTCTGCTTCTTCTGCTTGGCCTTCTCCGCCGCCTTTCTGGCCATCTTCGCTTCTTTACATTGCTCTGGGGATACTGGTTGGACCACCTCATAGTTAGCCTGTGATCCCCGGAGGCGAGTTGTTAATGCGTCCCCCTGTTATATATCCTTCAGACTTTCATTAAACTCAATAAACTTTCTTTCCTCACATGTAGCCGGACAGCCATTGTTTTTATGACTTACTTTGTTGCAGCTCGTGCATATGGGCGGGCTCTTTTCTGGTTGGACTGAGAAAGGGCGAGACTAATCCCCTTTATGTTCAAGATGTACGCTTTGCGTGGTATTGTATCAATGTCACCATCAGCGTCCATGCTCGGGCATATCATTGTTACAGCCTTGTCTGTAGCCAGGTGGGACAGGAGGCGGTTTTTATCCATTTCAAGAAAGACTAGCTCTCCATAAGCTCTCAGGCCGCTTATTAGCGCTGCCTCCAGGTAGTCCCGCTTTTCAGTGGTTTAGAGTATTTCTTGAACTACAATAAATTATTCATCATCCCAAAAATGGGTGTGTGTGATTGGAATATTGGATGTATTTTTTCAGGCTCCTTGCCTACTCTCAGCTTAGTGTAAGTGAATACAAATGGGGCGGCTATGGCTGATTCTGCGGCCTCAGCAGTAGCGAAGCCAAGATCTAAGGTTCCCATTGTGAGTTTTTCAGTCAAGCTTACAGCTTCTGGGAAGCGACCCAGTATTGCCTGACATACTGCTTCATATCAGAGAGGTTCCTCAACGCCAAAATGAATGCGGACACCAAGTTCATTAGAGAACTTGGAAATGCGTGTATGATGTTGCCAGTTCAGTAAAATTTTGGATCATCTTGAGATAGTTACTATTTAGGACATATGATCCACTTTTTGCACTACGGTTAAAGTTGAGCAGCTGGGCCTTCTGGCCCATGCTGTTCCCCTTCATCGCTTCTGAATAGGTGTGTGAGTTCAGTGGATTCAGTAGCTTTGTCATCCCCTGTTTGGACTGCACAATTAAAAACAAGTTTTAATTTGTTGAATTAATTTAATCACCTGTAAATAAAAGTGATGATGATGGGAAAGAAAAGCTAAGAGCTTGGAGATTGATAAAGTTGTCTTCAAATGATGCATTAACTTTCTGGGTGTCACGCCAAAACTTACCCTTGAAGAAATGAAGCAACAACTTAACCCATTATAAGATTAAATTCTGCTGACTCATTTGAAAAATTGAGCAGAGTAATACAATTACTGAGATCACTGTATTGGAAGCTCCTGTAGTACATTTTGTCATAGGATTGAAAGCCACAAACTTCAATCCTACCTTCAAGGATTATTTTACACCTGGAGAAGGGGCATCACATTCTTCCTATATATCTATGAAGCTGCAACGAAAGGTGCAACTTATCATTAAAAGGTTGAGCATATTTATCTTGTCTAAGACACATGGCGCAGGAGGTTATGGTACCTCACATGGACAACCTGGATATTTGGAGTGAATTAAAATAAGTGCTTTTAAAAAGATCGGGTTCCAAGAAAAGCCTGGATATGAAGAAACATACCTTATGAGCATTGTACTACTTCAAAACGAAACCTTGGCTGGATTTTAGACCGCTTCTATATAGAGGCTCATTCACTGATGACCTCAAAGACTCTCACACTAGTTGACGCCATAGCTGCCATTGTTGCTGGTTTACACAGTTATACTGATTTAGCTTTGCGCGTCAAGTAAATCAAATGAAGCATTAACTATTTACTAGACATCAAGGAAGATCTGCTATATGTGGTTGATATAAACAATCCAGAAACTACCCAGAAGGCTCCCACAAAACCCAGAGTGTATACTGTGGAGCTTAAAACCCTAATAAGATGGAGAAGCTCAAGTGTAAATATTGCACAAAGAATAACAACACTGAAGATAAATGCTTAAAGAAGAACCATACCCTTGCCAAGCAGGGAAAAGGGCGGTTGGCTTAGGGTCAGGTACTTTCAAAGTTGACTAAACTAAAGTACCTGAAATTTAAAGATTAAAAATTGCTCACCTTAAGTGCATTAAGAAAAAATTTTAGTTACGACTCTGAAGGGGGTTTAAAGGATACAGGTTGTTATACTTTAGATACATCCACCGAGATTGCCATTCTGGATTACCTGATTACTGAAAATACTGGCAATGCCCAAAAACCAAAGGTCACTTACCTTAATCAAGTTATTGAGTACCCAAGAGAAATTGATATATCCAGTAATGCTGATTAGTACCTTTCCCTACTGATCTGACCCATCTTGAGCATACACAATCTAGTGGAAATCAAGAAGAAATACCCTGACATTGCAAGAAAGCTTAATGCAAAGTTTTGCCTTAAATAGTGTTGGGATTCACCCATTATTGGGGGAAGCCCCAACTAGGGGTCATGACCCACCTACGAGCAGATGCCAGATTGGGCTCCCCATTAACTTGGGTTGAGCCCAATCCGAAGTATTGGGGATGTTAGTTTTCCTGCATAATGGCTTGATTCCGCCAAGTTGGTTTACACGGGTATTAGCCATTGAGCACCTGAATTGAATGATATGGAGATCGATGACTATAATAAAACCTAATATTTATTATATGATGCAATTGCCTTTATCAACACTTTATTTACTTCTAATAATCGCAGACTTATCTGCTGAACCTACTCCAAAAGACCCCTATCTCAATCTGTCACTCAACCTTTGTCTTGGTCTTCCCAAGCTAAAGCATCCTCTGCTTGGTAATTTCCTATTCGTTCCCTTTTTAGGAGTTTTGTCTATCTTTAGGCTTTGGTGGAATTCCCTCAATTTGCCAAACTATTGCTACTTTAATTGATTTTCTATTAAAATAACATTTCAATTCAATCTCAAAACATATCTCAACTCTAATTTCCGATCTGCCAGAATGTATAGCATATCATCCAGTCATATCCACTTCTCAACATTACCCCCTCTTTGACTGGACAATATTATCATATTGCTTATATGCTTGAAGGAACTTTTTGTGATCTCTGTTGATAATCTGACCACCCGTGGGTTACTTAATGGTGTAGGCATCTATACCATTATTCTTGATAATCTCAAACAGGACAGCCCAGATGTTAGAGAGCTTTTTTTCTGCCCAAATCCATGACCAACATGGATCAAGACATGATCTCCTACAGCAAACTGAAGAAGTCCGCTATGTCTCTTCTGGTCAGCCACCTGATCACAAATCTTCTTAGCCAAACTAGTAAAATAGGCTTCCGTTTGTAACTTGATCATTGTTCTGTTAGATTCATCAAATACCACTTTGGTTCCACACTTACAGTGTCCTCTACGCACGAATAAAGCAGGGCAGGCAGGGATGGAAGTCTACCTTAGAGCAGTTGGAAATGAACTAGACGGTGGATGAGTGATAGCTGATTTTATATGTAAACACAGCTATAGGTAGGAGGGTACTTTGTTTGAGGGTAAATCCTTCACTAGCTTATGGAGTATGTTCACTAACGTTCTGTTGACCCATTACACCATTCCATTTGATTACGGGATGGTAGGGTGTAGTCAAAACTCCGCGGATTGCCATCAACTTGTTTAACTTGGGCAAGATGTGTGAGGTGAAATTGGTCCGTTGTCCATTAAGATGAAACGGCGGGCAGCCATGTTGCTGTATAATGCACTCCATAATAAACTTGGCTGTAGTGACCACTCCTAAGTCATTAATTTCCCTGGCCTCAACCCATCTCATCAAATGATCAATTGCTACGATTATATACTTAGATCAGTTTGCACCAGTTGGCAGAGGTTCCACTACATCAAAGGAAACGGTATGCCAGGTGAACCAAGGCTTAACCAGCTGGTATGTGGTCTTCTTGTGGAAAGTTTTTTCTACTTGACACTGATGGCAACAGCTTACCGTTTCCAGCACATCATAAAGAATGCTCTCCCAATAGCAGCAGGGTTGCAAAAATCCAACGTTTTCTTCAATCCTCCATGTCCTACCACCCGATGGGCATCCATAATAATTGTAAGTCTAGCGGAAGGTTTAGGGAAACTCAGCGACAAGTCTCCAATCCACTTATATAGTTCCTCATTGCGCAGGAATGTATCCTGCCTAAGCCCATCTAGTACTTTGATCACTTGTGGTGGCTCATCATGTTATTTGTCCACCACCATCTTCTCATACATAATGTTGGCTAAATCTGCCATAATAGCAACCATTGGTAGACGTGAAAGACAATCTGCATTTTGATGTTTTTCTCCTGGCTGGTGTACAAACTTAAAATCATACACCTGGAGCTTCAGTGCTTAACACGCGAGCCATCATTAAGGTTCATGGAGATTCTGCAGCCAATGCAAGGGTGCATGATCCGTCACCACTTGGAATTTTACCTCATGTAGATATACTCAAAACTGTTTGTATGCGTAAATCACTGCCAAGCACACCCACTCATTCACGGCGTAATTACATTCATGACAGTTTAAGAATTGTCTGCAAAGTGCAACAGGGTGCTATACACCATCATCATCCTTCTGGGATAATACTGCCCCTACAGCAGAGAGTGATGCACCCGTTTGTACTATGAATTGTTTCTTAAAGTTGGGGTTTGAAAAATGGGTGAGCTTACCAATGCAGTTCATATTACAGCAAAAGCATTTTGGCATCATACCATCCAGTAGAAAGTGGCATTTTTCTTTAATAACTCAAAGAGCAGTGCCCCAATACAACTGAAGTTAGGAATGAACTTCTGGTAACTCTCTTTCCACTCGACATAACTTTCCAAGAAAACTACATGAAATAACAAGAAAGCAAATTTAAATCACCCAAAGTAGTTTTACTCTGATGTCCCTGAATTCTCAGCTGGCTGCTCCAGTGCGGGGCAGCGGCAAAACTCCCCACGCCATTTTCCGTCCAGCAGAAAAAGCGCTCATACTGGCTTGCCAAGTCATTCCAAACCCATGGTATGATTCGTTCCTCCCAAGGATCTCGACGCCTACCTTGCTTGTATCCAAGCAGTACCTCGCTGCCCCCTGGTGCTCCCCCAGAGCAACATGCGCTACAACTTAAGGGTCAACTATGGGAAACTCTTCCCATACCATGACCAATCCATTATTGAAAGGGCTTAGGTGGTGATGACACCCGTTAGATGCATAAATTTCCGCCTCTATAAGGGGTATTTCGACCTCAGCTTCACCTGTGAAGTTGACGCTGCCACTGCAGCAATTGTGCCCCTGGTATTCCAGGGTGACCCTCTTCCCACAACTCGGACTCAGCTCCCAGAGGACATCACTTTGGTGGTCCAGTTTGCTGGTTTGCCCACCCACCTCCCCCAAAGTGCTCCACCAGGAGCTGATGGAAGGTTTGGCAGCCTACAGCGCCAACCCCATCTTACAATTTGTGGTCCCAAATAGGGCAACATGACTCGCTGGGCCTCAGGCATATGCCACAATCAGCCCTGAATTTAAAAAAATCGCCATGTCAATTCCCCCTCACATTGTTATTCCTTCAGCCCCTGACCATCCATTTTGGGCCCGCGTTGAGGGTGAACGGATGATTTGTCCACCCTGCTTCGAGTTGGACCACTCAAAACACAAGTGCCCCTCTAAGCCACTTCTGATGGATCAGATTACTCATCCACTGACCTCCAATCCACCGCCTACCCCACACATATTTCTGGCATGGGGTACGATCCTAATCCCCCTCCCCCAAAACCTGAGGCTGCAGCTGCACCTGCAGCCACTAATCAGCCTCCTCCACGCCCCAGTGCCACACATGTTTCCTCCAATCAAGCATCAACTTGGACCCCAGTTTGATCCCATGCTTCCTCCAATGAATCAACTAAACCTCAACCATATGTCAATTACCCAATTCAATTCAACCAGAACCCATAGGAGTTATTGGTTGAATTTGACAAATCAGATAAGTTATTGAAGAACTATCTCTGCAAATCAAGCGGTTTGCTAATGCAGAATGGGACGCCATATACCCCCTTGTCTATATATCCCACAACCAAATGCTACATCATTTTGCAGTGACCACCAGCTTGCAGTCAAAGCACCTGCAACACCAGATTGTCATCCCCTCTGCAAAGCTGTTGCCAAATCAGTGGCGATGCTCACAGGAGGTATTCCCACTCCTGTGATCCCCTCAACACTCACCCCAAAAAGTAAAACCACAATGAATCAGTTATACAAAAATGTCAAAGAAGCTATCTAAAATGTGTTAACGGTAGCACAGAATCCTAAAGCTAAGATTACCAGGACCAATATTGCCACGTTAATTAAACTCCCAGATACCTTCATTTGAGCTGAAAAGCTTTAGCCAAATATATCAGTGCCATTTTCCTAGCTGGCAATTTTCATGAAATACTAATAATTAGTAATATTAAACCACATGCCGCCGATGCCCTGACGCCCTTACTGTCCAATTTGACATGTACCCTAATCTGGGATTAGGAAGCTGCTGCCAAAGATGAGCCCCCAATCCCCCCTCCCCTTCCGCCATGGATGGATAAGAAGTTTCCACTGCCCACCTGGTTGGTTGTTATTCGTTTAAAGTGTTTCACTCAATCCACTCATTTGGGCGTTTTTTCTGAACCAATTAGTTACATTTGTTTATAGTTTTAATTCGTAGTTTTGGTAATGTCCACCCCCTGGTTGGCTTACCTCGAGTAAATCAAAGGAATGAACTTCTAGTAGTAACCAAACATCCCCAAGAACACTTGGTTGTCCCGGTTATTACCTGAGCGGGTCATCTTGCTTATCACTTCCAACTTTGCCAGCTGCAGTTTAAGCCCTTTTTATACCACTATAAACCAAGTATTCTATCTGCTCTTTAAAAAATGATACTTATGAGGCTTGATTTTGATATCAGCATTAGCAAGTCAGCAGAACACTTGTTCCAGATGGGCAAGATGCTCTGTAAACATTTGTGAGAGCACATTCATATCATTGGGGTAAACTAAGATGCAAGACAGCTTCAATTCACCTAAAATCGTATTCATAGCATGCTAGAACGTAGCCAGGGCGTTGCACAAACCCTGTTGCATACGTGTAAGCTGGATTAACCCCTTCAAAGTAATGATAGCACATTTCTCCTGTTCCACCAATGGCAATTCCATCTACCAGTATCCTGAGATCAAATCCATGGCGGAAAAATAATTAGCCCCTCCCAGTTGATCTAATGCGTCATCAATCCGTGGAAGAGGGTAGTAATCTTTCTTCATTATGTTATTGAGCTTCTGATAGTCTATAACCACCCGGTTTGTGCCATTTTTTCTTTACAATGAGCACTGGCGATGCCCATGGACTCTTTGACAGCTCTAGCATCCCTTGAACGATCAGTTTATCTACCTCATCAGAGACAACCTTTTCCGCCACCTTTGAGCATCTAATAGGCTGCGATAGAATGGGAGGGTGATCCCCCATGTCAGTCCTATGTAACCCCTTAGGCGCACCCCAAATCATGATCGTTGTATATGAAAAATCTTCAGTATTTTTCAAATAAAGCCATTGCCTTATCTTGCTCTTATTCTGACAATCCAATTAACGCTTCCTGAGGAACCACTGTCATTATGCTGAATGTTAAATTTGCCTATTAGGCAGAGGTCCTCCCACAATTTGAAATCATGAATATGACAAACCTCATTAATAGGAGCCGATTGTAGATAAGTTACCACTCTGGTGACTTTGAATTGTTATCATCTCCTTCTGTAGGTTCGCTAGCAGTACCTTCACCTCCCCATTTCCTGATAACAGTAGCCTGAGCCACATGTGGTTCAGCTGTGATTGCTGGTGGGGCCCCACAAAAGCTCCGAATAGCCCTTCAGGGACATCAATTTTGAGCTCAGTTCCCATTATGCACTGGTGCCCAGACAGTAGGCTCAAAGCGCTTGCTGCTCAGAGCGGAATTCCTTTATACTCATAGATCTGGTTGGGGAGGGCTCTGATTCTCCGCTTCATTTGCTGGTATCAGACAGGAATCACCCCATTACTGTACACCAAATTAATTTGACTGGACTGGAATGGGTCCATTGAGATTCTGCTAGAGGTAGTGTAAATAGGAATCCGTTGTCCAAAATTACTAATGGCTTCCTCTTCCATATCAACCACAGCTCCAAATCTCCTTATGAATGCAGCACCATTTAGCATATCATATTTATTATTTGGTAAAACCACCGCTGATGTGGAAGCCCTAAAAACCCCAAATTGCAAAGTCAACGTGATGTATGCTTCTTTGGACGCAGTACTCTGTCCCCTCGGTCCCATATACTACTTGGTGATTCACATCTGGCTTCAGATGAAGCCTAGCCACAAGCCTGGTAGAGATTATATTCACTGGGGCACCAGTGTCTATGATATCTCGGATTCTTGTGCTCTGAATGAAAATGTCACAGTAGGTGCACACCAAATAAAAAATCCATCAGTTTTAATACATGGACGTCCAAAGGCTTTTAGTTACCAAGAAATGAGGATATGCACATACTGACATGAGGATACTCCAGAGCTATTTTTTTGACCAGAATTGCTACATTAATCCCTACTAGAGAGGCAACGTTCGTTGAGGGTCCCACATTGCTTATGCCAGTTTGTTCCTGATCTGACATGCATATGGCTTCTGCACATCAAGGCGGATATCAGATCTTGGGGGCGAATAATTACTATCTTGAAATGAAGCTTGGGTATCTGATGGAAGCTGTTGGTATAAAAAGTCGTCAAGATGAGTTCCAAAAACTACGCAAAGAGACTCTTGAGAATTGTTAGGGACAATTGAATTCGAATTAGCAGAGGAAGAGAGTCCCATATTTACTCCACTCAAGCTTTTCCCTGCTCAATCTTCCCAGATTGAATCACATACATCCGTTGGTTACTAGGGCTTTTACCCGCATAATTCCCTCTTCATTTGCACAATAAGCAAGCATTTATAAAGGGCTCACATCATTAACTTACAGTGGGAGGACCAATTTGAAAATTAATGGCATTATTGAAAGATCAGGGATGAGCTGGCTGAGCGTACATAGGGCAAAAAGGATCTACTGATATATAAGGTGGATGAATATTTCCCAAAAGTTTATAACTTGGTTGCTATTGCTCATATCTGAGGAGTATGCTGAAGCAACAGCAGAGGCATTCTGATCTATATTGGGGGTGCTGAACATGGTGAAGATGACATAAAGTGTTCATGATTCAAATAAGCCCCGCATTTTCATCCAAAATTTGAGACATAGCATTATGGAATTCCCAATATGGTTTGCATGCCGCCATTATTGATATACCTATGATCTCACAGGATGAAATGTTGGCTCCTATTAACACATGTGCTTCCTCCAGAAATCGCTCAGCAAATTATAAAAAGGGCACATTTAAGTGGAACTGTACAGTCAGGAAGTTGGCCTTTCATTGAGCCATCTTAGCTAAGCCCCTAAACAGCTGGAGAACAGTCAATTTTACCTCTTTGTAAAATACCGAGCTATTCAGAAGGTAACAGGTGACTTGATCAACGCTCGCCACATCCAAAGCGGACAGCAACAGTTTTTCTTTCCACCAATCTGAGGCCCCTTCCATGGCGAATTTGAATCGCCTAAAGTAATTATGCATATTCCCATCATGACTGAAGGGCGGTAATTTCTTAATCTGAACAGCTTTGCCTTGCTCCGAGCTCCAGCTGCAAGGAGCAGCTGAATTGAGTTCCAAATGACTGGTGGAATCATCCCTTTTGAGCTATTTTAGGAACAGGAATAAGGAAGCAAATCCGCTAAATTGGACTCAAAAGAAGTAGGGTTGCGAGGAGGGTCTTTTACAACCACTGAGGGATACTTGTTGGCTGATCCATAGCATTCCTCCCCCAACTCACCACTAACTGCACCATTTCCCCCAGATCTAGCTTGCTCAGCAAAATTTTCATTGATTAACTGTTCCACTTTAACTGATTAACACTTACACTGGCCATCCTAAAAACCTGTTGAAGCGTCTCATACCGATTTTGCAACTCACAATGGAATTCCAATTCAGAGTCCAGATTCCACTCCACTGCCTGAAGTCATGAGAGAACGTCCTCCACTGTGCTCTGCATTCTTGCGTGCTGCCTGCCAGGATCACGCGCTTGTCAGTTAGCATCATCTACTTGGTTAATGAGGGAAGTTAATTCTCACACCTTTTCCTCGTTGTTCTGTTGAAAGGTATCCAGCTGTACTCGCATATCTGCATACTCTCGAATCTCAATGAACAGAAGGGTAGTTGCTCAACTGAAATACACCTGACTAAAAATTCCCAATTGTGTAACCTGACGTACCAACTGGAGAATTTCAGTGGATTTAATAAGGGGGTGAGTGCATTATCAGCTGTCCGCTGATTACTCCACTTAATGAGAAGTTGGCTGAATTTGGCTGCTATGGAGCCAACATGATCCGTTATCTGCCGCTCTGTCAGTGTTACCATTTCACTGATCTGAGATATTGTGGCTTCAAGTGCCTCCGCCCATTCTGCCAGGTCCGTCATAAAACAATCAGTGTTGCTTCATAATGTAGTTACGTCCTAAATCCATTCCACTGATAGACTGCACCAATCCAACAGTTATCCTATCACTTGAGGTAACTCTTGAATCAACTGTGGAACCAAAACGCCCAACTGACGGCAAACATCCCCACGTGGTGGTCCATCTGTACCAGTGCCCCTGCACCTCCAAAAAAGAGTGATCAAGATAGTCAAGTAGGAGGAAAGTATCATTCTGATGCACTTAAATGAAACGCATGACATCCCCAATTTCAATATTATGTTGAGTCAGCACACGCAGTAGCTGGCGGATAGATGGCTGCACATACATGACTAAATACTCTTCAGTTCCGTGGGTACTATGCTGATGAGACAACACCATGGTAGTCCCATCTAGACAGGACACATACAACGCGTAGTGGGTTTTTTGGTCCCATTGATTGTAGAACAAACTCAAAGCATGCTCCCTCGCCTTGTCTTCATAGAGTTGATACCCCAGAGAAACCATTCCATATTGCCACACAGCTGCTGGGGGGTCACACTTGTAGAGCGACCTTGTTGATTTGCCACCAACATAGGACAAGTATATAATTGCAAATGGATCATAGCATCTTCATCACCTGGCTATGTTACTGAAAAAGTACTGGTTTGTCATTGGATGCTTACCGCGCTTCCTCAGCATATTGAGTTTAAAATTTGATCAGGTTTTGTCATAACGAGTGAGGCCTTACCATTTTGCCCTAGTGCCAATAAGCTACAGTTGACAAGTGGCCCCCTGTAGTGAGAACCACCGTTAGTTTTTTGATGTAATGAATTGATTCCGCTGAGTTGGTTGACACAGGGTACTAGCCACTGAGCAACTAAATTGGATGATATGGAGATCGCCAACTCTAATAAAACCCAATAAAAATTATATGGTGCAATTGCCCCTATCAACACTTTATTTAACTTACAATCACAAACTTATCTGCTGAACCTACTCCAAAAAGACCCCTCTCTCAATCTGTCACACCAATCTTTATCTCAGTCTTCCCAAGCCAAGTCCATCCTCTGCTTGGTAATCTCATATTATTTCTTTTTTTAGGAGTTTTGTCTATCTTAAGGTTTTGGCGGAATTCCATCAATTTGCAAAACTATTGCTACTTAAATTGATTCGCTTTCATTCATATAACATTTTGTTTCAATCAAAAAACTTGCCTTGAGTCTAGTTTCCAATCCGCCAGAAATGTATAACATATTGTCCAGTCATATCCACTTTTTGATAGGGGGATTGACCCCAATAATATTTAGATTATATATAAAATGACACCAGCGACTTATGCTGAGGATGTCAAAACTCAATTGGATTACAGAAAAATCCCTTTTTGGCACTCACACCCCAATCATGTTACCTTTTTTGACACCAACGAATTTTGCTGAGGATGGTCCCACTCCCCTTGTATTATTTATTTATCTCAGTTGGCAATTGACTCTGAGATTCCCTTTCCCATTTTATTCGGCCTTGAGGTACTATAAATACCTCAAGGCTTATTTCAATGAAATTACCATTTCTCACCTATCTCCTTTCCATTTTTAACTTATTCTAAGGCCTTAATGGCCTACTAACTTATTGGGGGCTTTAAGGCCCTGCTTAATAGGGACCAGGTTGGAGTTGCTCCCCTGAAGTCCCAACAGTGGTGCTCACTACAGGGCCCCTGAGTTCTCTGTGAGAGCTAATTGAAGGAAGGAGGAGGAGCGGTCCCTGGCCTCTGACCAAAAGTGGGCAAGAAAGGATGAGGGGGGCTATTGCTCCTAAAAACTAGCCTGGGCGTCCAAGCCCAGGTTACCAGGGTCTAATCCCCGATGACAGCTCTTATGCTTATGCTGGCTCCAGCGCTGATGCCAGGTGTCAGCCCTGATACTGGGACCTCCTCCTGATGCTGGCCCCAGCACTGATTCTCAGTGCCAACCCCAATTCTGGGACCTCATCCCAATGCTTGCCCTTGCACTGATGCCAAGCGTCACCCCAATGCCAGGACCTCCTCCCAATGCTGGCCCCCATGCCAATGCCAGCCCTAGAGCTGATGACAGGTGTCAACCCTGATTCCAGGACCTCCTCCTCATGCCAGCCCCTGCGCTGATGCCTGCCCCAGTGATGATTCCAGTTGCCAATACCAATGCCAGCTCTACACTGATGGCTCAGCCTCAGCTCTGACCCTAGTCAAGGATTGGAGGGGCTTTGTCAGAATTTTTCCTTTTCTTGGGGGAAGCCCCAACTAGGAGTCACAACCTACCTATGGGCAGATGCCAGATTGGGCACCCCATTAACTTGGGCTGAGCCCAATCCAAAGTATTGGGGATGTCGCGATTCTGATATGACTGGAGGATATTTGTGGGACCACTATGGTGGATCAGGAAGAATCCTCCCAAAATGATACCAGTTACAATTATTTAAGTGCCTTGAGATGAGGTGAGATTGGGATATAACGGGTTTATTATTGGATCACCTCTAAATAAGGCAATAAGGCGATGTTAATATTTGACAAATACAAATTAAATCGCCTACAATTAGGGCGATAGAGAATCAAAGGATAACAGACTGAAATGAGGAGAATAGGTGGAACAGAATAGTCCAAGCTATGAGAGTGGTATCATTCAAAGCTGCTGTATATGAGCAAGATGGGTGATTAAGAAAGGGGTTGTGAAGTAGTTGAGATTAAGCAAAACAGCGAGGGTCCGCTGTATTTATTAGATTAATTAAAAGAGAGTTGTGGTAACTTTTCTTTCTCGTTGCAAACACTTTTGCAACCTATTCAATTCAAGTTTAAATCTAGTTTGATAATCTCACGAGGAGATTAGTCTGCGCCCATGTCTGGGAGCAGTTGGGCAAGCAAGGCAAGAGGAGCAGGTGGAAGGCCCGCAGCCTCTAACTTTTGAAAACGCCCCAGAGAATCTGGCAGAAAAGAAAAAAATCTCAAAAACTGGCGGTCACAATTTCCCCGGAGATACTCATATGGCAAGCATGATGCAACCAGTACATCAACACGCCACACTCCCAGTCACTTTTGTCAGTGGAATTTGGAGTCTGTGTGTATCTGGACATCCAAAAAACGGCCTTATGGGAAAAATTTTGTGAAGATGTACACAAAGTTTTCCCAACTGCGGTGTATGTTGCACCTCACTCCATGTCATGCAGTTGGCTGGACCTAGGTTTTGAAAGCAAAATAGCAGCAGACGAGGCTGCAGCGGTGTGCATAGTGGTTGACCTCCCCAAAGGGCAATGAGTCATCGAAACCAAATGCACCAGATGGACAAGATCAAACCAAATTTTCCTCACGTTTGACTTTTTGCCTACTACGGTAAAACGTGACATTTTGGAGCAACACCTGAAAGATGGTCTCGCCATATATAGAGAATTACAATCTTTTGAAATGCAACGTTTCATGCTGATGCCACACCTGTGCACTGGCAAAGCCATTGCAGTTCTGACCCCAACTGAGGAGATTGTGAAGGACCTAACCCAGATCCCACACTCCACATTTATTGATATCGCAGGGCATACCACCCATCCATTCTCGGGTAACCGTGGACAGCGCGCCCCCCATTTGCACCCACTGTGATGTGTTCAGCCATAAGGCGCATGCATGCCCCATCAAGGAGGGCATCACATTCCAAGAGCACCCCTTGGCAGCCATGGCCAGCAGAGAGGCGCACTACGAACCAACTGCAAGCACCAAGGAGGCTTTCCCATGGGGAGCACAAGGCTGCTACCTATTGGTAAAGCCCATCTCCCCGCAGGAACAGAAGAAGGCCAAGCAGGCCCATAGGGCCGCGGCCAAGGCCACCACCACCATCCCACACTCATAACGCCAGGAGGACATGGAGACCTTTGCGGTGGAAGCAACTCAGGAATGCATCACCCAATCAGATTGGGAGGCCCATGCCGAGTGGGCCACTCAATCTGAGGATCTGATGGGAGATTCAATCTCACCCAATCGCTGCACCCAAGCTCCAGTTGAAACTGACTTGGGACCTATCCCAACTGAAAAAAAATTTTGCCCCGCTCGACGGTGCACTGAACCTATCCGCACCACAAAAAATTTGCCTGACGTCGGGAAAACAAAAAGTGAAGGCCAAAGCCAACGCGACTCTTTCTGCAAAAATTAACAAAAACCCCGATAGCATTGCTGCTAACACCCACACTGCTGTGAAAGCCCAAGAGGACCTTGAAGAGGCTGGTGGGCCCAAGGGCCCACCCCCTCACACCTAAGGTGCGATGGGGGAAACCTTCACTCTAGGGATGCTGAATATTGCCGGACTCAAGGCCTCCCCATCCCGGGATAGGAAACTGAGTTTTTTACAACACAATTTACCTGTGGATATCCTGGCCATCCAGGAGTCCCACTGTCCACGAGGTTCCGAGGAAGCTTGGAAAACAATGCTCCTCCCATCCCTATCCTTTTGGTCAAAGCACTGTGGGGTGCTAATTCAGAAAATTAATTTTTTCAAATTCACATCCTCAGAAACATTCCTAAATGGCTGAGTGCTCGTCATCACCTTTTTGTGGGCTGATGTTGCACACACAATCGTCGACATCTACACCCCAAATGGTGCACACGAGCATCAGAATTTTTTCTCATTGGTCAAATCCCTCCCGCTTCCCCTTATTCTTTCCTAGTTGGTGACATGAACTATTGGCTAACCTCACCAATGGACCGGTGGCCGCCCTCACCCCATGCCCCACAGGGTCACATAGAACTACGCATTCTAAAAGCCACCCTTGGGTTAATGGATGC
Organism: Massospora cicadina; assembly: GCA_022478985.1. Classification (NCBI taxonomy): domain Eukaryota; kingdom Fungi; phylum Entomophthoromycota; class Entomophthoromycetes; order Entomophthorales; family Entomophthoraceae; genus Massospora; species Massospora cicadina. The sequence continues at coordinate 73,197 of JAKSZP010017537.1, forward strand.
GCTGCTGCAACATGCCCCACTGCTTGAAAACATGACACATCCCCACATCCACAATGGCCAATTAAGGTCCATGACCTGCATCGACCTTATTCTAATGCCAGCGGAATTCCAACCCCATATCTCCCACTTCAAAACAACAAAAATGGAATTCTCTGACCACCGAATGGTCTCAATAATATACCACATACCCATCACAGTTGCAAAGGCCCCACATTGGTGCAAAATTCACCCCCCTGAGCTCGCGTCACCAGGATTTTCCACGTGGGTGGAAGAGGCAACTTTGGTGAAATTGTTTGTTGCACCATTTTG